>BGNK01000061.1:203072-222746 GCA_003297005.1 Symbiodinium sp. clade A Y106
GGTGATGACGTTCATGCGAATGCGACTTGTGTTTTCTTTTCCAAACAGCAGCCTCAACCCTCAACCTCAAGCCAAATCCTGCTCCATGCACCTCGAACCTTATGCTTATCAAACAAACATGCAGCTGGTATCATGTACAGCTGACGCTGATTCTGATGTTGCTGATGTCGCAATCGTTTTGGTGGTCATTTCAGGATACTTGTTGCTTTTCCACACGTCGACCATGCAAAAACCTCGCGCCTTTGCAGCTTTCCAGACAAAAACATCGAAAATGACGCTAAAATTGAACTTAAAAAAGCACGAAAAGCATGGTATTTGCGACACTTTTGCAAGAACGCTACCAAAAAACAAGAACGAAGAATTGCAAAACGAAAACACCGACACATCCTGTTGTTGACGAAAACCTCGCAAAATACAGGTTTTCCTGATTTCGACCAAAAAACCTCCCAAAAATAAAGGACACACCCCGCGCGGCGGCAGACGCACGTGCTACCTTGTTGTTGTTGTTGTTGCTGCTGCTGTAAGTTTTCTTGGGTATCATCATCTTTATCATCTTGAATATGATGCATTTGTTAATAAAATATGTGTGCTGGAATTAACAACTCGGTTGTTCCAACCACTAGTGATGATCCTTCTTCTTATTGTTGCTATTTCGATTATGAATACTCCATGTTTCTACGATTCTTTATATTGTGATCATCACTACGAAATATTACTTGTGTTGTTTGTATTCTATCTTGAGTCAGGCTTGACATGGCTTGCCCCTAAACCTTATATAAACCCCTCATGACGCCAACACGTCCAAGCTTCGACACCTTCATGTCTGCCTTCTGCAAGACGCTTCTGCCCGACAAGATCTCGAGTGAAACGCCGACTGCACCAATGAGCGCCACAATGCCAACCGGAACCGCCATGCAAAAGGCACCTAAGCGAGACTCACAGCCAGTGGTTCGGACGCGGGTTCGCAAAGACTCTGATTACTACAGGGGCCTTAACAGTTAGAACAGGGTTTTGGGGTATATTATACTTTCATTGTAATGAGGAACACCCAAAATAGTATTGGTAGTTAGGCCCCTACATTAGGAAATTAAAGTTCGCAGGGAGTTCAGATTGAACCGTCTCACTGCATGTACATACTGGACTTGGATTAAAAAGCACTCAGCAGGCACACAGATGGCTTTGCAATGCATCGCATGAACAAATTGTCGAAACAACCGAGTCGAACAAGGCTCAAACTTGTCTAGGTTCTTGAGTAGCCCCTTTATAATAAGGGTACCCTGGTTCCGGTTTATTAAGGGAACCCAAAACCAAAAAGGGCAAAAGGGTAACCTAACCTAGTTGTTAGGCAAAGCCGAAGGTTGGAGTGTACCTACGGCTGGGGCAACGTGGAGGTCATAGTTTTTTCGTGGTACGGTTGATGATATGGGAGTTTCCGAAAATAGGGGACCCTAATATAGCACCCTAAATAGTAAGATCCTTATTATAGGGACCCCCAAATAAGGTACCCGAAACTCCCATATAAATCCTGCATTACCAGGAGGACCCGAAACAATGGGAATAGGTATGCTCCTTATCTTGGGCAATATCATCAACCGTATTTTGCAGGGGGGTCATAGTTAATAAGTAGGTAAGGACTAGTACTACTATTGGTTAGTAGCTTCTATACCACATGCCTTCAAGCATAGTGGGATAAGGGTGCCTTCATGAAGCGATATTGAAGTCTCTGGCTGTGGCTTCAACCGCCGGGTTTACTTCACAGCCCAGCTGCCGTAAATGACGAGGCCGCCGAGTGCACCCAAAACCAAGAAGGCCTTGGTTTAATGTTTAGGGAATAGAGTTCCAGAGCGTGTAACTACAAGGGGTATTTACAAGGGTACTATAAGGTCTAACTATAAGGTTTGCCATAAATACTATTTGAAACGGTAGTCGATACTATAAGGCTTATTGAATTCTTAAAGGGGTGCGATAAGGACAGGTACACGCATTCGGAACCCTGGAACCCGGTTACCTGCACTGGAAACTGTCTTCGGATCCTTTACATGAACCCAAAAAACGTGAGTTTCCAAAAATTAGGGGTACCTTAAAATGGGGTCCTTATAATAAGGATCCTACTATCTAGGGTACTATATTATTATTAGGGTCCCCAAATGTCGGAAATTCCGAAATTGATAACGATGGTAACCCATCACATCGGCAACTAGACTCCCAGGCGCTAACCTTGTGTCAAGCGCGCTTTCAAAAAATCGCTGAAGCATAAGCTGATTGAATCCGAGGGGCCGAGCAAGCGACGCCGTCTTTCAACCCGACACAAATACCAAAGTTCGCAATAGTCGTGGCGAACACTATTCCGGCCACCAGCATGCAAACCACGGCAACGATGATGCAGAGCACGATGGAAAAGAACTCAGCACAAGAGACGCGAGTGTCCACTGCACATGAAGCATGCAGATCGGCATGCTGGCATAATTATCTCAGCACTGCATGTGCGAGGGGGGGGTCTCTAACCTGGGGTCTTCACAGCGTCACTGGCACAATAAGAACCCTAGCAGGGAACCTAATTTCCAGCCCTATGTACCTACATAGAAGCCTTAATAATGCCCATTATACTATAACTATAATAAGGAACCCTTAAAATAAGGAACCTTGAAAAATAATCTAGATAATTATTATTAAGGCCCCTATATTATGTGTGCTTTACCAACTTCGAGCTGCTGCTGTTCGGGCCGACTCCGATTCATCCATCCAGGAGTCGCTTTCAAGCAGGCTGAAGGCGTCCTCATCACGACTCACCGCCATGCGCAATCCTGGTCCATACTCGGCAGTTTAGGGTTAGGGTATTATGGCTTATAGAGTTTATCAAACCCTAAACCCTGAACCCTAAACCATTTATGGTGCTTCTAGGGCTTCTAACGTATAGGGTCCATACATTGGAGGGCCGGGGCTCCTAGTAAGTAGGTCGTATTTAGTGAAATTATCAGCACCCTGACAGGGAACCTAATCGGGGTTATGGTAGGTAAGATTAGGGGTTTGGGGTTCAGGGTTTAGGAATTAAGGGTTTTGGGCTATAAGCCTCTCAAAGAACTACTTACTAAGTCCCCCGACCCTCCAAGGAGTCTTCGGGAATCGCAAGTTCAGGGAAAGCTGCATGGTTCTCTGAGGTTTGCAGTAACCCCAGCAGCTTCTGTTGAGTTTCGGGGGTCCGACAGCCTGAAAACGACATTTTAGAGCCTACAAGAAAAGCTTTTAGAGCCTTATAATGTAGGAACCTGATTAAGAAGCCTTGGGCCTTTATTAGGGTTCCGTATATGAATCCTACTATTTTGGTGTTATAGGCCCAGGATTTCTTAATCAGGTTCCTACATTAGGGATCTGGAATTTCCAAAATCTCGTGAAGTTTTGATGAGGTTCTTTCGGACTCCAGCCCCAGCGACGATGCCGTACCTGAGTCCGGTGGGTCTGTCGCCTTCTCCATGTGCTCCCGCGCCTCGTCAGCCGTGCCTCAGCCACCCTAAACGTCCGGAACCACACTGGGCTTGAGGTTTAGGGTGTAGGGTGGTAACCACACAAGCATAATGTTACAACTAGAACAGCGTTTCGGGCTACATTATCGTACGCTGGTATGATAAGCCAAGAAACCCTATGGACTCATGTTGGTACCTATCCGGTGTGCATATAATAATTAGAATAGGGTTCTGGGGTTTATTATACTATATAATCATAGTAAGGAACCCCACAACATAGTATTGGTCATTACTAAGACATTAAGATCCTATATTATATTACCTCCAGTCCATTCCGGCATATTTTAGAACGAAACCTACTGGAACTTGGTAACCCAGGAGCTCAGCATGTCTGCAAGTGAAGCACCGCCCAATGTCTTCCTCTTTTTTTCAAGAGCCGGGCCCAAAGAAAGTCCCTAATGTAGGAACCTGATTAAGAAACCTTGGGCCTTTATTAGGGTTCCTTATATGAACCCTACTATTTTGGTGGTTTTAGGCCCAGGGTTTCTTAATCAGGTTCCTACATTAAACCCTAAACTCTTTTTCGGAGATAGAGCAAAGATGTGAGGCCAAAAAAGTAAAAGTTCTCCCATTCCCAGGACCCCGTTGTCTAAGTTCAAACTTTAGAAGATAGGGCAAAGAAAGATGTAAGGCTAACGAATTAAAATGAAAAGTTCTCCCATTCGTTGTCTAAGCTTCAAATAATCTTGGCAATGCTCAGGCAAGTCCAGAGTTTGGCCGTCGAGATCACCGCCGTTAAAACCCGGCACCTTCATGAAATACCTGGGTTGTGGTCACTGAAGGTTCTATAGGGTCTTTTTTCACTGTTTTTGGGGCTATAGGGTATTCTAAATCGCCACCTAGACACTTCACGAAGAGCGTCAGCTGACGCTTCTCAGCATCTGACTCGTCCTTGAGCACGCACTTCTCTCTGGACTCCAGCTTGGCCTGGTGACTAAGCGCTTCGGTTTAGGGTGTAGGGTTTAAGGTCTATGCTTTAGGGTTTAGAATTTAGTAAGGGTTTAAAGTTTAGGGTTTAGTAAGGTTCCTATGAGGGTGCCTCCAAGGGCACGACAAGGGTTAATCGGGCCATGGATGCTTCAAGCTTTGAAATTCACCAAGTATGGCAGCGCAGACCCCACACAGAAAAAGACCACCTACTATAATTAGTGGGCTTTGGGGTATATTATTCGAAAGACGAAGCTTGGTTTTAGTAGGGCTTTAGGCCTTTGTCGTAGCAGATCTAGCAGCCCAAACCCCACTACATAGGCAAGAGCCACAGGAACCCTGGAGGCGGTCAAACCACCTGACTGTGGGTTCGGGTTTCCGGCACGGGACACTGGCGTGGAAGGACGAGAAGAGGAGCGGGATTGCGGGGGGAAGGCAGGAGCACGGTTGTGGATTCGGAAAGTTACAGAAACCCACCCAAAAGCAGATAAACTGTGGACAACATGGGTTAATCAAACTATGAGTGCTTAGCACCTTTGGTCAAGCCTAATCTCCGAGTAGCCGAGCCGCCATGTCAACAATGACTGTTTGGGATAGTAGTAATTTTGATTAGTATATTGAGGTATATATGTGTGTGTGTGTATATATATATACATATGACTTCGATGAAATATTAGGTACTTCGCCCCTGAGGCAACCAAGGCACCGTCTCAATAATGATTGTGGGTCGCTTCAGCATGAAGTCGACGAGCTCAGAGTGCCTTGGAGCATCTTGGAAAAAGGAGCAGGGATTTAGGGGTTAGGGTTGGGGCTTTAGGGTTGAGGGGTTTAGGGATTTAAGGGTGAGCATTCTAGAGTTTAGGGTTTAGGTTATAGCGTTTAGGGTAGCTTGTGCAAGCTCCATATAAGTTACAAGAGGAATGAACTAGGTGACAAGAGCTATGCCCAGATCTTGAAAATCTCACGAACATTTATGGCAGGTTCCTTCATTAAGGGATCTTTGGCAAATCTGGCTTTGCTCTTTGCAGCTGAGCTTGCAGCCTTGCAGGCACGGACCCTAAATCCTAAACTCTAAACCCCTGACTGGCTTTGCTCTTTGCAGCTGGGCTTACAGCTTTGCTGGCACGGAGAACTGAGTCGAATCCCTCAGTTCTGCGACGGACCTCTTCGCTGCAGCGTTGTACTCCGCAGTCGTTAAGCGGTCCTTCGGCGATGCTTCCAAGAATATGTAGGGGCCTTAATGCTTGTAGAAAAAGGTTTTGTGGTGTGTATGCTGTTTAACATATGTATATATATATATACACACATTTCTCTGTTTCATGTAGTTATTGTGCATATATACACACACATTTGTGCTTGACTATTATCTTGTATATATGTATGTTATGGTATATTTACATCAGCGAACTAAGGTTATAGGCACAGGTCTCCTAACGGGGTTACTTCGAACTTTGGAGTTTCATCCAACCTTGCCAGCACCCTAAGGGCCAGTTCAGGGTTTAGGGTTTAGGGAAGGGTTCCTATAATAAGAGAAACATGATGGTTTAGGGTTTAAGGGACCATGTGCCCAACTAGTATGTGCTTTGGCCTTAAAAATAGGCCAAGGTATATACTATGTCATGAAGCCTTAGGCAAACCTTACAAGCAAGGATGCTTCCAACAGAGTTGCTTCCAGGATTTTGCTTCTAAACACCGAGCCCTTAAGCCCCTGTAAATCATGTTTCCAAACAGCGGTGCTCCTACGCAGAACTGCTGCCAAGTGGTCAGGGCTTCATGCTAGTTGCTTGGGAAAAAGAGCCCGGTGTAAGAATATTGTAGAAAGAAAAGGTGTGTAAGCCACGAACGGTACGATTCGGCTTCTAGTGCAACTCTGTAGCCAAACCAAAAGGTCCTAGGTACTGTTCTGGGGGATACTTCCCCAAATCATAATAGTAATTCCTAAGATAGAAACCCTACCTTCTATTATATGTGTACTTTGGACCCTTTGGGCAATAGCGATGGTACTACAAACTCATCAAGTCGCTCAGGTAATGAACATCCCTGGGAGGTTTCTGGTCAGGGGCTTGAGGTCTGGGTTTTGGGGTTTAGGGTTTAAGGTTTAAGGTCTGGGTTTAGGGCTTGAGGTCTGGGTTTGGGGGTTTAGGGTTTAAGGTTTAAGGTCTGGGTTTAGGGTTTAGGGTTTTGGGGCAACTAACGCTGGACTCTGAACTGTGTGTAATATAGGGGCCGTCTTGGGTGAAAAAGTATAGTATAGCATACCTATATAGATGCTGTAAGGGGATACTATGACCAACTACTCAGACGTTTACTTAGGGGCTGAGTACCCTGCCCTTGACCTTTTGAACTATAGTTGGCTTATATAAGCCCCAAAGGGCTATAGGTACCTAGAGAGCCCCAACGTTTATGTTGGGCCATCTCGGGCCTTGCGATGTCGCCAATGTTTCATGTCCATTTGGCTTGCTCGGTCGTGCGCTGCGGTGAACTTTCCCACTTCAGGATCTGTCCTGACACAGGGACGGTTTAGGGTTTAGGATCTATACCGCCTACACCCTAGACTTTAAACCCACAACCCTAAGCCCCCACAGCCTACAGATACAAACCTGAGAGACCTTGAACCGTAACCTTAAATCCTAAACCGAAACCTTAAACCTGTTAAACTCTAAACCCTAAACTTCAAACCCTACTATAAACACCAAAACTTCGAAGGCATCAAGCTGCCTTGCAGGAAGTGTCTCAAAGACTTGGAGCACCTCTGCCGCTTCCTGGGATGTTGTCAAGAACTTAGCTCAATAGGTTTTTGAGAGAAAAGGTTAGGGATCTAGGGTATACATACATACGTACATACATACAATATTATATGTAGAGATACAGATCTGTACAACCACTTTCTTTACTACAGTAGCTGAAGATAAACCCCCTGTGAGAACCCTACGAAAAGCGATCTAGATGCTCACATTGCCACCTTCAGCTGGGCTTTAAAGTAACCAGGGAGAAAAAAATATACACTTTTATTTCATAATGGTTCCATTAAGAAAAAAGTGTTAAAGTATGGTACTCTAAAGCCCAGTCAACAAACACTCTAACCCTGACGGGACGCCCTCCAAAGCTGGGGTCATCAAGCACAGCCAAGCTTCTTCCCAAAGCTTCGCAGTTTTCTTCATGTTAGATTTGCTTGCCTTGGAGACTGCCGGCATGTCTTCCAACTTCTTGACAACCTCATGCCATCACAAGGCCCGGGGTAGCCCGAGTAGCGTTTTGTTGACGGGTTCCATACTGGCGGGTGGTGTAGGGAGTGTCAATTCCAGCCCTGAAGACAAGCGGATGTGGCCAACTTACGAAGTGGGAGTTTCCGAAAATAGGGGACCCTAATATAGGCCCCTAAATAATAGGATCCTTATTGTCAGGACTCCAAAATAAGGTACCCCCTAACTGTCGGAAACTCGCAAGTGGGTGCCATGGGTGAACCCTTGCCCGGTTTAGGGTTTAGGGATTACAGACAGAAGGATATGTGCAGAGACGTAGCATCCAGTGCCATGGATTTCCTCTCTTCAAAAAGAACCGGGCCCAAAAAGTTCAACTTTCCATCAACTATGCAAAGCCAAAAAGTTTAATGTTCTCCCATTGGCTATCTAAGTTTCAATGTAGGGATGGCTTCACTCACGATCGTTGCATCGGCCGCTTCGTGGCTGCTCCCGCCAACTGCTTTGCATTTCTGCTTGTCGCCAAAGGGGGCGAGTGGACTGGGACTCTCACCTTTGGTGACTTTCGTGCAAAATGCCACTGGCCCACATTTGTCCTCGCCGGCGTTGTAGAAGCAGCGGTAGGCACACTGGCTGGGATTGTTCAGGCAAGAGCTCTGGCCTAGCATGGCATCCACCAATGCCACGATTTGGCGATCTGGAGCGTTTAGTGGCTTGGTACTGTGCCCTTGGACTTGCATATGAACTTCGGAAGGTGTCTGCTCCGATGCCATCTTTACTTCATCGATACTGATGGTGCTCTGGACACCTTTGTGCAGGTAGTAAGGTTTCTCGGAGCCCTTCCGATAGACAGGGTATCCGGCATGACGGGGTGGAATCATGCTGCGGGTGGTGACGCCGATGATAGGGTTTATCTCTGTGCGGATCCAGAGGAGGTCGTCCTTGCACCCATGGGTTCTGGTTACTCAGTTGGAATCAAGGTACCATAGGAAGGAAACCATAAACAAAAATTACTATAGATCACTATTGTGGTAACCACGGAAGGAAACCATCAAACCTAGATCACTATTGTGGTAACCATAGGAAGGAAGCCATCAGAACTACTAAGATCACTATTAGTGGTAGCCATAGGAAACCATCAGAACTACTATAGATCACTATTGTGGTAACACGAAGCCAGCCTTGCCATAATGGGAGGATCCCCAGATGCCTTGTTGGAAGGCTTGCCACCCCGAGATGCCCACGACAGCCATGGTCTTCAGCTCCTTGAGCATGTGGTTAAGGGTTTTGGGGTTGAGGGATTTTACGGATTAGGGTTTCAGACAGCAGCAGAATCACTCTGACAGGTAAGAAAACAGCAATCTCTTTCAAGTACTGGCCTTCGTCATTACCACAGCGTCCGGCAGGATACGGTACATCCTGTCCATGCCAGTGATCACCACGTACTTTTCCGGCTCTCCGATACCACCACTGGCGTAGCTGAAGGTGATGCTGGCGTTGGTCCACGTCAGGTCACCCCTCGGATGGCCAAGTCAGAACAAACGTAACTTCCACAACCCCTAAACCCTCAAACCTAAACTAACACAAAACCCTGCAGCAATGGCAATCAAACAAAGGAAGCCGATCTGCCCCGGAACTCGAGCGGAGGTGAAACATTTCGCCAAGGGTCCATGTACCCCTATATCATAGAACCCTACTATAGATCCCTTATAGTATCCTTTTAAGGAGCCCGTTAAAGGAATCCTATTCTAATTATTAAGCTGGACTTAACAGGGACTCCCATGACTCAGGGCCCCTGTGCCCCAACAATATAGACTTTGGCCTTAAAGTACAGTAGAAGCCCAAAAGTTGGAAACCCCGTCGCCTCAATCCTTAAGAGTAATGTATATGGAATCCCAGCACTATTTGGCCTCAATCCGGTTTCCAACTTTATGGGGTTTGCTTTAGTCCCTAAAGAGGTACGTATCTTAGCGCCAAAGTAAATGCAGTGTTTGGGCACATGGACCCTTAGGGTATATTCTGAGTACCTACAGGCTACAGAGCATACCATATACGTGAATTCACCCTCAAGCTATATAGGGTGAAGGTTGCTTGGAGGATCATGGGACTTAGCAGGTAGGGTCACAAGTACCTTAATTGGGGTTACAAGTAATTACAACTGTAGTTGCCTTACTTATAACCCCAAATACTAAGTCCCATGATCCTTTAAGTGTGGCCACGTCTCAAAAGCGGATTCTCTTTCCCCTTTGCCCACATCGTTTGCAGCGAGAACGATCCACCCTCGGTCAGGTCGGCCAAATTCTCGTGAAACCTGGGATGGCAACCCTTAATATAGGGGTCTTAATAATCACCAATAGCAGTTTGGGGGTTCCTTACTATAATTCTAGCATAAACGGCACCAAAACCCTATTCTAATTATTAAGGCCCCAGCATTATACGGTTTAGGGTTTAGGTTGTAGGGTGAGGATGGTAACCCCTCTACATAGAACTTAGAACCCTTCTGAAAACACGAGCTTGGTACATTAGTTTCGTCCGAAACGAAACCTGACCTTCAATTGGCTTTAGGGTTTGATTGGCTTTAGGGTTTGACGTGCCCAAATCGAAAGCTCATTCGGGACCCGGTCATGAAACTTGCTGCTCTGCTCCATCGTGTTGGCGGACAAGGAGACCATCTGAGCCGCTTGGAACCCCTCTCTTGCTGCAGAAACATCCCGAATGGCCAACATGAAAATGAAGGCCTTAGAAAGCATGACATCGCAATCAAGCAGTTGGGGGTTTACAGTTGTAGGGTTTCGGCTAAACCCTAAACCCTAAACCCTAAACCGAGGGTTCCGGCTCTTGGGCTCCAGGGCTTAGTGCGTAGATGAAGGCCTTGGGGGCCAAGAAGAACTCAGTTTCGCCTGTAGTCTCCATCGTCGTTCCTCTTTTTCTTTAACCGATTTCATGTGTAGTCTACGGCAACCCGAAAGACGAACGACAATGGAGACTCTGGGTGAGGTCCTGGGTTACCCGAGCTAAAGTGTTTCAAAGTGTTTCGAAATCTCAAACTTGCTTATAGCCTAAGGCTCCATGTACCCATATAGTTTAGTATATACTTAGGCCTTGACAGTACTTTTCAATGCCAAAGGATATACTGATATACTAGTTGGGGGGGCATGGACCCTTAGGATTAAGCTGCCCAAGAAGCCAAGGCGAGGTTCTGACGCGCTGAACGACGCATCATCGCAACCGGTGTGAAGTTGACACTCGACAGAATAAAACGCTGTGCTGTGTTAGCTTTGAGCCTGTTAGCACAAAATGCAAGCATGCGTTCGCCTCTGGCTGCCTCTAAACCCATATACCCCCTAAACCCCAAAACTACACTTTGAAGAAGGACCGCCACAAGTTGATGATCATGCACACGCGGTGAATGTAATCTGGGGTCGGAATAAAGTACTATCAGTAATTATCGCCTTGTCCTTACTGTCGCGGATACACTGATAACTACAGTATAATATTACTCAAGACCACAATCTGGTTGTGAAGGCCCCTGCAGCCGGGCAGTCACCCTCTATAGTATCTAACCCTTATATAAAACCCGCAATGGAACCCCGCTAGCGCTACTCTAATCATGAAGGCCCCTGTAGCATGCTGTAGCATGTAGTGGGTGTCCGCGAGTTCGACATAAAACCCTGCAATGCTGATCTCCACACCATGATCCCTCAACCCTACACTAAAACCTGTAAACCCGAAACCGTGAGCCCTGCATCCTAAGGCTTTAACTTGCATTTGGGCTGCTTTAAGCCTTTGGGAAATATGATCGAACTAAACCCGAAGCCCAACAACCGTCAGATTTATAAACATCGAAAGCCCTGTGAATCCAGCATCCTGGTCAGAGCAACTGGACAGGGACATCGGAGAGTGGGATCCTTCTTTATCCTCAAGATCCCGTAACCTACTGCTCCACGGATGTTACCCTACAGTTGCGGATCCTTAATCCGGTCAAAGTGTTTGTCTGTGAGGTTTTTGGCGCTAGTTGATCCAATCTGCATCTCAGAGTTTCTGGCTCCAAGCCCCGACTTCGACGTAGAAGGCATTGGAGTGGTTGTCAAAACTATGGCCCCTTTGAGTTCCCAAACTATCGGGTGCCGTATTAGGCGTAGGATTCTATGGCATGGGGTTCCCCAAAAGGGACCATGATTTTGATACCTACCCACTTGGAGCCACAGTTCTGTTGAAGGAATCCGGCCGCGTTGCTTCCAACTCTTACCATCCAGTTGTTACCGTACTTGTAGCCCGAATCTTGAACCACCACAGACTTCATAAGGACACCCCAAATCCCGACTCCACCCCCGTAAGCCCTTACAGAATCCTCACACATGCAACAGGAGGCCGAACACGAGACCCTGAAAGTCCTGACTATCCTATACCCAAAGGCTCCATGTACCTTTATAGTAGATACTTAAGCCTTAAAGGGGTCCCCATATAGGTAATTTAAGACTTTAAGACCACAGTAATTATATACTATATGGGTACATGGAGTCTTGGGGATAAGGGCCGTGACGCCAGTGTTAATGGTGTTCAGGGTTTCGGGCTCCGGGTTGCTTGTTTAGAGGTTGAGGATTGAAATTCCGAATCTGACGGCTTAGGGCTGAGTAGGGTTCAGGTATGCATTTTAGCATGGGAGCTTCAATATCACGATCAAGCTACATCAGCGGGATACCACATAGTAAGTTAACATAAGGCTCCGGTGTCGTGATATGCTTCCGAGCAAGACTGCAGGTATACCAGTGTGTATGCGGTCAACGATATACTTTGCAGGGGTGCGAAGTCGGTGTAACTTCACGATACAAGCACTCAAAGCTCCAACACGAAGCTCCGCTACCCAAGCCTGGAAGAGCTGGCGCGATGTGCAGGCCCCCCTCGCCTGCGGAAAATCGGATCAACGAGATAACTTTAAATTTCAGTTGAGAAGCATAGGCACATCGAAAACTATGTAGTACTTGTTCCCACCAACTATCCAATCAGTGCCTAAAGCCTAGAACAACTCCCCTCCCCAAAGCCCCAAGATACATCTGTTCCAAACCATCGGGGGCATCCTGAAGGCTTTTAGAATAAGACTGTTAACATTTAGAACCTACACTCGGCCTTAGTCTCTGTTGCTCCCAAGGCCCTCAAAGCCCAAACACTAAGCATCAGCCTCGGCTCCTGCAATGTAGGGCGACCCAGTGCGTCTGGCACTGCTCTAATCTGCGAGCCAAAAAGGATGCGAACCATGCCGCGGTTGACGGCGTGTTCTCCCAAATTAAATTGCGAACCTACGGTCCCACCATCCTAAACCCAAATACCTATGTACGAGAACGCATGCAGAGCTTCGGGCTGGGGTTGA
Organism: Symbiodinium sp. clade A Y106; assembly: GCA_003297005.1. Classification (NCBI taxonomy): domain Eukaryota; class Dinophyceae; order Suessiales; family Symbiodiniaceae; genus Symbiodinium; species Symbiodinium sp. clade A. The sequence continues at coordinate 216,089 of BGNK01000061.1, forward strand.
AGCTTGAAGGTCAACTGCATGAGTCTTAGAGTTGCTCTTTCCTTAGCGAACCTTCGCTATTCAATACCTAATGTGTCTGCTCTTGCAGCAAAAGCAGATATGCAGGCTTCCGGCCCGAACGAGCTCTTGCAGCTGCACGAAAGTTGACTTATATAAGCAAGCCTCTAAGCCTCCAGGACTTCCCAAAGAGACAGATGGGTCGTGCTTCACGACTATACCTTCGGACCCAACCCTGAGAATCGTCGATATGGCCTGGGACTCAACCAAAACCTCAACTGGAAAACTCCGGAACACATACCCCAAGGATTCGAGACACCGCTTCCTGCGCCAAACAATATAGGAGGGACTCTTCTGCGAGAAAGGTTTCACACCGAAGTTGTCTCCAAAGTACAGTGTCCTTTTGAGGCTTGTGCGCGGGGGGGNGGCCTCAGTGATTAGTTAGAATCATGCAAGCAGTAAATGGTGACTTCTACCGGGATTGTGCTTTGAGGCTTTAGGGTTTTAGGGCTTTCTTGGTTTGAGGCTTCAGCTCTCTAGGGTGGGCAGAACCGATGTCATTCCTCTTTCGCGATTGCTCCCGAGAAACCAAGTCGAGCTTCAAGGGTTATGGTGTATCGCTTAATATAGGGGCCTTAATAATTAGTATTTAGAACAGGGTTTTAGGGCCCATGATACTATAATTATACTAAGGAGCCCTCGAAATAGTATTGGTAATTATTAAGGCCCCTATAATATACAGCTTATAAGAGATGGGGTGTAAAGCTCACAGGCTTCAGGAATCCGAACAAACACAATTGAGCCACTCAACGACGATGCAGATGTATTACATGTAGGACACATGCCCGAATACAAACTTCTGCGGGGCGCTAATGCCAACTCGTAGTAATGGCAGCATGGGACCTACATCCCTCGGTGACGGGCTAACTTAGTGGCCGAAATAGTTGGAATAGGGCTCTAGAGAACGTTATACTTAATGCAACTAGTAACTACTATAACCAGGTTCCTGAGTAGCCCCTTCATAATAAGGGTACCCTTTTTCCTACTTTTCGGTTCTAATAAAGGGATCCTAAAAATAAAAAAGGCAAAAGGGTACTACTCAGGAACCTAGATAAGAAATCCTCAGGAATACTAACTAATGGCAACCCTAAACCCTAAACCGTAAACCCTTTTGGTAACTCTTTCTTCGGCCCCTATATTAGGGCTCCCTATGTTACTAGGGCACAGGGTCTCAGCCTAAAAGCTCCTGTTTTCCCGCTTGGGCATGCCAGGTACTCGACAGCGCGGCATGGGAGCTTTGACTTTTGGCATTTCATGGCGAATGCGACTTTACTCCTCTTCGCGCTAGGATGAAAGGTTGGAGCACAACACCACCTAAACCCTAAACCCTAAAACCCTAAACCCTAAACCCCTAAACCCCTAAAACCCTATAAACCCTAAACCCCTAAAACCCTAAACCCCTAAACCCCTAAAACCCTAAAACCCTAAACCCTAAACCCCTAAACCCCTAAAACCCTAAAACCCTAAACCCTAAACCCCTAAACCCTAAACCAACCCTAATCCTGAACCCGAAACCGAAACCCGACACCTAAACCGCCGTTTTCGAGTCTGGCTTGCGGGCGCCTCGAGCCTAACATTCTTAGGCGATTGCGGGCTTTAGGGTTTAGGGTTTGATAAGGGCATTACCGAATAGAATGTGTGTGTGTGTAGACTTTATTGAAATGGTCGTATTCGTCCTTATCAGGCTTGATGACGGGGCCTGACTCTCACTGGAACGGGGGTGTTAAACTAAACGGACCAGATGCGCAACGTAAGGGGATAGCCTCACCAATTATATATTATAGGGCTCGAATGGGATGTCGGGGTTTAGGTCAAGGGTTGTGGCAGTTGTGGAGGATACGCTTAAGTTCACGTGCAGGTTCACCAGGCCTTCGTTCCACCCGCTATGTGGCTTTTCACGGACCCTGGCGTCAAAAGAGAAACTCCCACGCAGGGCTCGCGCCCGGCGCCGAAAACTTGGGTAAGCACCCCTTCGGAGCCTGCGCGCTAAACCTTGGCCCTATGGCTCAACATAGCGCAACCGCCTTCTGAAGTATGCTTTATTTATGAACTATGAGTCGTCCATATAATTAACACCCTTTGAATTGGAGTTCCCCTAACACGTACCCCGTCTTCCTCACCCTAACCCCGAAGACCCCACCTGTGGCCCACAAAAGCTCACAGACAAGGAGGGTTTTGATTAGCATTCCTCATTTAAGACTCTAAAGAGGTAGACTTTTCTTGGCTACAAGTGCAACCTAAACCCTAAAGTGAGTCTTCTTCAATCTTGCCACTTTGTAGACGCCGTCGCCCCGGTTCAAACTGTGCTCTTGCGAACCTCGGCAGCGGGCGTTTGCTCTGGTGTTCTGCGAGTTGATGAGATTTACAAGGGTTATGTAGCTACAGGGTAAAGCTGCAGATTTGAGGCTGAACATCTGAGTGCTTCAACCCTAAACTCTATGCCCTGGACCCTGACCCTAAGCCCTAACCCCCCTAAACCCAAAGCTTCAAACCCAGAACCCTAAACTCTAAACTTGCAGTTCATCTTTCGAAGACAGAAGTCTAGGGTCGAAGACGGAGCCCTCAAGAGTTGAAGGGACCAGGGCTTTGAGCGACTAGGGGTTTAGGCTTTCCCAGGTCCAAGAGTTTAGGACAATGCTATGCAGCTTTTCGTGCATGTTGAACCTTAGGGCTAATTTCAAGCCCCATAGGTATGACAACAAGGTTTATAAAACCCTAAACCCTAAATGGGAGCTATGGGCCCCACTTCGAAAGCCGATAACTGCAAGTACAAGTTCTCGTCAACCTTCTCGCCCCTCTCAACACCAATTGATCGTGAAACCCTGAGCCCTACCCATAGGCTCCATAGTGGTTCCTTTTGGGGGTTCATATTTAGAATCCTATAACGTAATCCCAAAAAGGAACTACTATTGAGCCTATGGGTATACCTTAAAACCCACGCTGAATGTGGAAACCCTGAAACGCAAAGAGTAAAGCAGTACAACTGGGGTCCTAGGGCCCTAAACCCCTATATCCGTTATATCATCTTACAACTACAACCCTTAAAGGAACGCCTAAAGGAGCCCTGATTGGATTGTTTGATGGGGGGCCCTTTAACTGAGTCTACCGATTGTGTTCTCGCTTCGGCCTGAACCACACGCGTGTCGCCACCAAAGCCAGCAATTCGCCTGGCACTTCAAGGATCATGAGACTTAAAAACTAGTGTTCCTCAAAAGGTACCCTCACGGGATCTATAAGAGTTTGGCGTTTCAGAGATCGTGGGACTTAGGTCATGTAAAGGGTTCCTCAAAGGACTCTATAAGGGATCATGCGACTTCGTAGCTGGGGCTGCAAAAAAAGCACCTGTCGTTATAGTCAGTTATAACCTGAGTTCAGGTACCTATGACCTTACTTACAAAGTCCCATGTTCATATGCGCTTCGTGTTCGGTAACTTGGTCTTGGAGCCGTACAGGAAAGCAATTATTTCCTGCATATACAGGTATATGCTTGTTTCATAGCCTGCATTGCATAACGATGACCCTTTCAAAACTTTAAAGCCTTCCCTTAGAATCCCACTGCCTCCAACTCTCAACCCTGACCATTAAACTCCCAACCTCTATTAAACCCCTCTCAACCCATCAGTCCGAACATCCCCCAACGTTTACACCCCTGTAAATCCTATAAGCCCTAAACCCGAAACCCTAAACCCCTAAACCCCTAAACCCTAAACCCTAAACCCCTAAACCCTAAACCCTAAAGCCCTAAACCCCTAAACCCTAGACCCTAAACCCCCCTTCTCGTTGCCGACTCTGTGAGCCGTGAACCCGTAAACCGCCCTCTTTTTCCGACTGTGTAGCCACTCCTACACTGAAACATCCCGCTTCGAGGATCCCAAAAGCGTTCCCGACTGGATGCATGCAGGCATGAACAAGAAAAGGGCTTTGTAGTGTTTTATAAAGACTTTGTCGGGTCTTACGCGGTGTCTATCAGGGTTTATTACGGGTTCGCTGTTGGGGCCTTAATGCTCAGTATTGGGATTTGAAGGTATGAATTATGTATAACAGTAGCTGTTCTCATTAGGAACTCTCAGGAACCATGTCAGTACTTGCTTCAGAATCCACCTATAGTCTCCATTGTAGTTCCTTTTTTGGTTTAACCAAATATATAATAAGGATCCTATAAGGTAACCCCCAAAACGAACTACAATGGAGACGATAGGCAGAACCCAAACAAGAAGAACGATGAAGCACGTAACCAAGCGCCTTATAGTTGAGAGTTGAACCCTAAACCCTAAACCCTTTGCTTCAAGGAGTCTCTAGACAAGTTATGGGTAGCTTTTCTTAATTGGGGTCCCCGTTTAACGTCCCTTTTATAAGGGTGCCGCCTTCTTTTGGATTCCTGAATTTTTCAACAAGGGTCCCTAATTTAGAGAACTACCTTTGGACAAGTTTTGGGGCCCTTTGGGGTATGACAAGGGGGGGGAAGTTCGAGAGCAGACGTTGGCTTTATGGCATACTATCCTAGTCCCTCTTCGTCGTATCAATATTTTTCTATGCTAGTATTGCAAGTAATGTCAGTATCATTACTGTCAGTATCAGTATCAGAATTATAATCTGTGGTAGCGGTGGTAGGTAGTAGTAGTAGTAGTAGTAGCAGCAGTGGTATTCGTATCGGCATTTAGTATTGGTCTTGGTCTTCGTGTTCAAGTTATAATCGTACTTAGTCTTAATATTAGTATGGACTGAAGTATATGAAAAAGTAATACTATGATGATTCTCATTGCTATAAGTTACTAATATACTTTTAGGATCAAAATCCAATCAAGGCCTCAATATGAGCAGGCCCATCAGAATCCATGTTTAAGGCCTTGATGCCAGGACCTATCATTGCAATCCTCATGAAGGGGAAGGGGTGGGGGGCTAGCTGAGGCTTGGGAGTGTCGTCTCTGGGATCGCTTCCAGACTGAGCAAAAGCTCTTGCCAGCCACTTGGCAGCAGTATTATCTGTGCTGTCTGCCATGGAGATCGTCAAGATGCAGGGCAGGGTCGCAGTCTCAACATGTACGCTGTGCATAGAACTTTATAAGCGCAGAAGGTGACCAACAACCTTGAACTCTAAACCCTACATGGACTCTGCAATCACAAGCCCCCTAAACCCAACAGCTGCACGCCATTCAGCTTCGAAGCCCTAAACCTTAAGAGTCCAAAGGACCCACCAATTACGTACTTACATTTAGGATAGCAGCTAACCTTCTGGACAACCCAACCACAACCCTTGACAATTGACTCCTTCACCAAGACCCAATGCATTCTAATCTAAATGCCGGAGTCTTCAGCACGACGCCCGCGCTTCCTTCTTATGGTTCAAGTCGAAGAGGTAGGCAAACTGAACATGTGCATGATGTAACTCAACAAATAATCAACAACCCAAAACCATAAACAATCAAAGCCGCCCAAAAATTTCAACCGAATAAGCAGATGCAAGTGTGTGTGTGTATATATATATATACATATACAATACACACACATATCAACCCTACGCCCGCTCGATCTCTTACGCCCTAAACCTCAAGCCAAACATAGGACTGCACACCTTAGACGCTGAGACCCGAACTTCGAGTTCTGAAAGATTGGATCCTGAAGCCTGCCTGGCCCTAAGGACCCCGGACCTGGAAAATCGGAGTGTTAATTCAGAGCAGGGTATCGAGGTATATTATACACATATATCTATATATGAACGTATTATATATATATATGTATACAGAGTGAACGTATTCATTCTACATAGGTATACTTGCTTTTGAATTACTGAACTTATAATTTTGCTTAGTGCATCCTATGACGCTCCAAGTATAGGGTTCCTTGAGGGTTTCCTTCATAGAAACACAGGACTATACACACAAATGACTGTATATACACATACACTTGTAAAAGTGTCTACATATACACATGCACGCATACACACACACACATACACGTATATACATATGTACACAAACATGTATACCTATAAATATGTGTATATATATATATATACATACACATATCTGTGTATATGTATATATATATATATATATATATATATTTACATATGTGCGTGTGCGTGCATATGTTTATATAAACACACGTATGCATATGCAAGCGTTTTATCTACATATATATATATACGTATATATATATACACACATATATATATATATACATATCTGTGTGCGTGGGTGTACGTGACTGTCGTTGTTTATGAATACCTGTATACACCTACTACGCGCATGCATCTGCTTGCATGCACTTCGGTACTATACATANATATATATATATATACATATCTGTGTGCGTGGGTGTACGTGACTGTCGTTGTTTATGAATACCTGTATACACCTACTACGCGCATGCATCTGCTTGCATGCACTTCGGTACTATACATACGTATACATTACATACATGCATGCATGCATACATACATACCCCCTCCATACATGCGTACATGGATACGTACACATATGTGCACACGCATACGATATACTATCATCAAGCTTGATTCCGCGAGACGCCCAAGATCTCGGTCCCATGACGACGGCCCAAGCCAATCAATTTCCAAACAGACGCAGGCCTCCTTTTGCCT
>BGNK01000061.1:222810-369419 GCA_003297005.1 Symbiodinium sp. clade A Y106
TGCACACGCATACGATATACTATCATCAAGCTTGATTCCGCGAGACGCCCAAGATCTCGGTCCCATGACGACGGCCCAAGCCAATCAATTTCCAAACAGACGCAGGCCTCCTTTTGCCTTCAAGTTGAACTCTAGCTTGGTCTTGCGGGTATCTTGCGGCTCCATGGAAACTATGCTTGAGCAGTCAACATCGGCCTCGACGAGCTGAACCTCTAAACCCTAAAACCCCCACCCGAAACCCTAAACCCTAGATGCTTGAGGGTTGAACTGTACAGTTTACCTAAGTCAACTCTACCAAGAATTGCTCTCCTTGTGCTGCTGAAACCTGACACAGCTTTAAATGATCGGGATAGGGTTACGTAGTATGTTGTAGTAGACTTGTATTGAGGAACCCTGAGATTACTAGAGTTCTGACTATCCGGGCCCCTATAGTCGTAAGCTTTGACGAATTAATGACGTTCTCAAGATGCTACTGTTACCTAAACTTCAACCCCTACCATTGCCGGCGTTCTGCAAAGCAAAACATTCAGGGTGCTGAAATCTCGGATCCTTCTCAGTGGGAAAAGCAATAAAGGTCTAGGATTTAGGACTGAATGTTGGGCTTTTCAGGCTACATTCTACAGCCTATACACAATCCCTAAGGCTCCAAGCAAAAAAAAAAAGTGCTTTGGCCTGGGAACTTGAACACTATTTGGGCACATGGACCCTTAGGGAATATTTACTTGTGGCATAGGTTTGAGATGCGAGGACCTTGAACTTCCGTGATCTTTAGACTCGACCCCCCGACGATGAGCATGGTTGTGTGTTCTGAAACCCCTTTGCAGTTGTAATTACTCAGCACCTTTCCCTATATGCTATATGAAAATTACTGGGTTGTAGTTTTGGGGCTCTGAAAAGTATTTAGGAATAGGTACCTCTATAGGAACCATAAAGGAAATTAAAAAGCTTCCCAAATTGCCACCTAGATTAACAGCGGGTCCCGAGTTTTCAGAATCGCCCTGTGCCAGTGGCTGGCCGCTAAGGCACCGATTACAAGCAGCAGCGCACTCGCCAGACCTGCCCGTTTGGGTTCCAAAGGACCCAATAATTAGGGTTTAGGGTTTAGGGTTTAATTAGGTTTAGGGTGTAGGTTTTGGGTTTAGGGTGTCAACACTCTACCTGTATTTGCAAACCCTCTAAATTAGTAGGTTATTACCCCTTCATTGATCTTAGCCTTCTTGGGAGCACAGCTTATAGTAGTTCGCTGGGCTTACCTTGCCACAAACATGAAAAAAGATCTTAAAACCCTCAATTCTCATTGCGCAGGAACACCTAGTTTGGGCGCTGGTCCGCGGCTTGGCTCGTCTCATTTGAGAGCGGCCTGTGCCGCTGTGAGGCTCACTGTTCGGTCATACCTCGGCACGGGGTTCTGGGTTTCAAACTCACGCGTTTAAGCATCTGGTAAGTCAGTCCTCTTTATGACGATAAGTAGGCTAACTTGTAGCTGCACCATTTTCGCCTGGCTTCTATACCAAGTTGCGTCATCGCCCTAAGCGCTTAGCGCAAAGCACTGAAATCCAAACCCTACAGCCTAACAGTCATCCTAAACTGTCGGTCTTCAACCCTACCAGGAAACCCCGCCAAGCCGATGATCTCGGAAGCCAACACTGGGAAGCTCCTTCGCAGGAGCCGAAAACTTTTCGAATTAGTCCCTGTTCCCTGCATGGACGGGACCCAACATGCCGTTAGTGGGGGTTACGCGCACTTTTGGATTTGAGGTCATTGCAGTGGCTACACCAGGCATGCAGACAAAGCTATAAACTCTGCAGGGTTTAGGGTTTAGGGATATAGGGTTCCAGGTTTGCGGTTCTCACATGTAGCCCTGTAAACCAGAAGATGTCAACCGGATCATCTTGGCTATAAATAGCCCTGAGCCAGCTTTCTGAACTCTAAACCCTAGGACAGTTTTCTCGAAGCCGCCATGTAGCCCTTTATGATAGCATAAAAGGCACCAAAATATTCTGGGACCTTATCGATTTACCCATTTCTCAAACCCTGAACAGTATCGACACGCTACAAGCCTAACCCCTTAAGACCCTTGAAGTCCCGCACATCCTGAAGCGAACGGGACACTTCGAAGCCCCACACCGCAAACCTCACAGACCCTGTGCAACCCCACAGAACACTCAATTAATTACCTGTGGCCCCAAACCCTACAAAATAGTAGGTTATGACCCCTTAATTAGAGGGTAGAACCCTTAAACCGGTATCGGATCCCAAGGCAATCCCTAAATCCCACGACCCGAACACCCCACCCTCCTGAACCTCAACCCCAAACCCCCAAAACCCTAAACCCTGAAGCCAAAACCTTAAACCCCAAATCCTAAACACACCGAAGGCCAGGGTTGCGACAGGAGCATGGAAAGTGGTCTGGCTTCTTCGGTCCCCCTGGCCGGAGCAGAATATACAGCCGAGAAGGTAAGCCCTGCCGATTCCCTACATAGAGGCTCATACCCTAAACCCCTTTTTTAAGGTACCTAATATTCCATATAACAAGGTATCCTAAAAAAGGGGTAGGGTATGAGCCTCTAGGTAGTTACTAAGGATTTTCGTCGGGATCCCAAGATGAAGGCCTTTGAAGAAGAGGGGGGGCCCGTTTCTTTGCAAGTGGGTTCCACAGGCCTACGAGTTGTAGGTATGGGATTAGTGTTGGATTGTCGGTATGGCGTGGGTTTGAGAAAAGAGCTGCGCGTCTTCAGGTTTAGGATTTAAGGCTTGCAAGGTGTGAACTTTAGGGTGCAGACTGAGGTCCGAGGGTATAGTGCGGTTCAATAATTAAGGGATCAAGGCTTTCCATCTGCCTGAAACAAACTCAAAACAGCACCATGAACCTCCAAGTGTGATTCCCAAATCTCAGTGCTCAGCCCTAAACCCTAAACCCAACCCCGAATGGCGCTTTTACGGCAAATCCAAAGATCCTCAGCAAGCCCCAAATCCCAGGCCCTCAAAACCCCAGATTCAGAAGTCCCATGTGCTGAGATGGTTTCTGTGAGGGCATCATGTGCCTTCTAAGTGGTGTGAAAACAGCGTATATATGCATATACGGTTTTCGGAACTTCTTGAACCCTAAACCCTAAACCCTAAACCAATTTGGGGATGCTTTATTTAGGGGGCCTGGAGCTCTTATAGTTAACAGGGATCTTGCTATTCAAACAATGAGGGCTATCAGGTTTATAGCTGACTTAAAGGATCATGGGACTTAGAAATTGCGTTTATAAGCAAGGTAACTACAGTTATAATTACTTATAACCCCCAATGAAGGTACATATAACCCTACTTACTAAGTCCCATGATCCTCTAAGGAGGGTTCAGGTTTCGCAGGTCTACTTGAAGGGGCAGGGGACTTAGTAAGTTGATTATAAGCGATAAGTAGGGTTATAATTAGGGTAACTCCATTTAGGGCACTTATAACTCTACTTATAACCTACTTGCTAAGTCCCCTGCCCCTTCAAGTAGGATGGTCATACAAAAAAATCAAAAACCCCGAAGTCCGAACTCCGAATAGCGAAAGCCCTGAACTGTAACGCCCCAGCCTAAAGACCCACAAGAATGCCCAGAATTCCGTAAGCCTTAAATACCACACCCAAAATACCTTAAACCCTTGCTAAGACCTATCCACCCTAAACCCTGGCGAAACCCCAAACTTCAAATCCTGAAAGAATCTTCGACATGGGGCCCGGCGAACAAAACCTGACAGGATCTCTGCCTCTTTTGGAGACAACGTGAAACGCTTAGCCTGCATGCAAGGGTAGACCCCCAGGGTTTAGGGTTGAGGGTTTTAGGGTTTACGGTTGAGGGGGCTATAGCCTAAATACCCACTGTGGCTATAAGGCCTCTATTAAAGGGTACTGGCGGGGGTGCTGGAGAATATTGTTTATGGCTTTGCTGTCTAGGGTTAATTATTGGGGCTTGAGACATCAGGGCATAGGAATTAGAGCTTAGGGGTTGAGAGCGTGCAGTACAGGGTTTTCAGGGTTGCGGATTTCATTTAAGGCTTAACGGCTTCAACTGGTACAGTCATTGCGACCCTTTCTCCTCCGAGTTCCTTCAAAACCCTAAACCCTAAATACCCTAAATCCCTATACCCTCACCTTGACAGCTACATTAACTCACAAATCAGTAACTCCTGCGGGGCCCGTTTTTCTGGGGAGGGTTTAGGGCTCGGCGTTTACAGCCTTAGAGACCACATGACCCTCGAAAGTAGCGGCCATCTATCCTTATGCTATGAATCCCTTGTGGTATAAATGAACCTTAAACCCTTTTCGGGCTCATTTCGTCCTTAAGGGAAGGGTTAAGGATTGCTTTATTACAGAAACTATACTGAACTTAGACGCGTAGCACAAATTCTAATTTCAGCTTCAGCTGCTCCTTAGGAATTATAGGAACCCAAAAGTAAAACCAAGTACCCCTAACCCAGAGGGTCCAAGGTACCTATATAGTAGCATGTAGGGTTTCTATATTAGGAATTTCTATTATTATTTGGGGAAGTATCCCCCATAACAGTATCTAGGACCCTTTGGGTAAGGAAAGTCTGTGTGGGATGTAAGAGCTGGTTGGAGTCTTCATCCTGCACTCCTGATCGTGGGCCCCTTTTATGGGAATAATCGGGTTCCATAACAGGGTCCCCTTTAAAAAGGGTACTATAGGGTTCCATAATAGGGTCCCTCCTCCACAAAGGGCCATAATATTAGTAATTGTATTAATAATTACTCATCTTAGCCTTAGTATTCGTCCTGTAGGTAGTATTAACAGTATTATGGGGGATACTTGCCCAAACCATAGTAGTCACTATAACAGAGCAAGCCTACATTCTACTATATAGGTACTTAGGACCCCGTGGGAAATGCTTCGGGGTGTAAGGGGCTGTCTGGGCTTGCTGCAAGGCTGTAAGGCGTACAAAGGTTGTACTCTTGATGTCTTCAGAAACCTTAAACCCCCAAACCCTAAACTCGAGAAAGCCTATTTGCCAAACTTTCAGAAAAAAACTCTGGCAGGGTCCCTAAACCCTAAACCCCTAAACCCTAAACCCTCAAAAACACCAGACAAGCTAAACACCCCCTCAAACAAAAGATATGAACTTGAGGATTTCGGGGGTTGCTCTGGCTTTGGGATTTGCTCGGCGTAGGTTTGAAGATGTTTCTTTGGAACGTAGACGCCTGTTATGGATTCCCATAATGAACGATAACCATTACTAGTATCGGAGGTTGTCTGATGGATGGTTCCCCATGCAGCAATTTCGGATGCCAAGTGGGGGTTGTGCTAGGACCAGTCTCACAAGCTAACTGAGGCTTGGATGTTTTGGGGCTTCTTGTGGGCTGGCCGAAAGCATGAACCGCTGGTGCAGAAACCGAAGAAACCTTAGGGCATTTCTTGGAGTTCTGTATGTGGCTCCTAATAGTTTAGGGTTCTAGGACCAGGGTTTCTTAAGCAGGTTCCCCGGACCAAGGTATCTTAACTAGGTTCCGAGATTATGTATATATTATATAAATATATACATACATAGATACGACATAAGCACACAGACCGCTACGTCTGTTAAAACCCCAGTTTTCCCCGAACCCGACCGAGATGCCGCGCCAAAAGGCCGATGTAGAGGCCCGCAGTAGCATTTACATGAGCACGGGGTGTTACACCTCGGAGGGCGCTCTGAACAAAATAGCACTGCCCAGAGACCCCAATATCAATATCCGTTGATTAAGGACCATACCTTGCATCACAGTAGGATCCCCAAGATGAGTTAAGGAAGATCCCTTAATTAAGGGATGTTGGAGTCTCTGGGTTTAGGGACGACTCTGGGGCTCTACTCAGGTTTCGGACCCTAGGGTCCAAGTATACAGCTCAGGATGATGTTCAAGGCATGAGTGTCTGCCTGTGAGGTTTTAACTCTAGGACTTTAGAGTCTTAGCAAACCCTAAGTCCTAAGTGTATGCATGTAGGATGCAAGCAGCTTCTTTCTTCCTTTCAGTCTAGTATTGACAATATTTAATAATGAACTGATAATCATAACACCCGTACTAAAAGTACAATGAAAATAACACTACCTAATCATCGGAATGACAATAGTTGCAATAATCGCGAACCCTATTAGGGAATAGTCCTACTTTCCTTGTTGAGGCGTCTATAGGGTACCATCCGCCCCGCCCGGCAACTCAAACCTTAACCATAGAAACCCGAGTCCTGCAAAAGGAGTACTTCTCCAAATTGGTGTCCATTTGTTCATCCCGAAAAGAAGTAACACGTCACTCTTGCGATAATCAAAACTTAACGGGAACCCAATCTCTTAAAGGGCCTCTAAAGAACCTCAATAGAACCCCCTGCGGCCCTACGAGTTTTTCGGATGTGGCCTTGGCAACGGTTGCCAAACTCCCTTTTCTGGGCGGGTTCTATAATGACAGCACCATCAACAAACACAACCCCGACAAAGAACTGACCCTAAGGGTCCGAGTAGTCATTATATGAGGTTTCAGGTTTATTTGTACCAGGGGAGGATTTTGCCTGGAGGAGGCACTTGGAAGCAAAGTCTTTGCTGCAGCATTTATGGTCGATCATGAATCGATAGATTCGAAGCGGCCATGGAGCATCCTGTTGAGTCCGCTGTAAATGCATCTAGATCTTAGATGGTGAGGTAGTAGCCCAAACGATAGCAGGAGCAGAATTTCATAGCATGGCATTGCAATGCTGTGTGCATTATAATTATTGCATGTTTTTGGCGCCATGCTGAAGCAGTCCATCTTGCATGCAAAGCGCCGCAAGCTTCAAGATTCAGGTGCACCCTCCCGTGCATTGTCTTGCAGTGCATGCAGGCTCATGCGAACGAGATCTCGAGACGAATTCAGAGATTTTTGCTCGAGTGCACTCCGGGGTCTTGCATGTCAACGATTCGCATGCATGTTCATGCATTCCAGACGACAGTCTGCTGTGCATTCCGTAGGGGCTAGTGCTGGCTTTAGCTTGTGCCCTGTGCTGACTGCTGCCATGGCTCGTTTCGAACAGCCCATGAAGTACTTCCTAACAGAGTCTAGACTGCACAGTACTGTACTAATTTTATATGCATGCATGGTGGTAGGGTCCCATGGACTGAGGAGGGAGCCGAGCGCATCGCAACGGCCCTGAAGAAGTTCGTGGAAACTGATGCGGGAAAGATCGAACAGATTCGCCGGGACGACGATTTTTGTCAGCAATCATGTGATGTGATGATTTCTCGAACATGGTACTCGTTCACTCGGTTGACATAAATCCTAGGAACACAGCTTCCTCGACCATGGAAATGCAACAGGTGGCAAGGCGATGAGTATGTGATCATGAACCATGATTTTCGAAACGATCGATTCATTCATGTGGCAGGCGGTCGACCAGGAGTTCAGCTTGAACTACAAGCTGCTGCAGCTTTACATCCTCGAGGTCATCCTCCCCGATTCCTCGATACCGTCGCTTTCGGACCACAGGGTCACTGTATGCTGCATCATGAGCATTATAATGATCGTCGATTGCACATGCACATGTGAAATTTCATGCTAGTATTTATTGTGGATCTGAGGTTGCCTTCATCCATGTTTCGTGCACCTATGGGCTGCACCCAAATGTGCGCAGACGGGGCGGGAAGTCTGAGGTGAAGGCGGGCGTGTGATTAACGTCACTCGATGTCTCGAGATGTGTAGTCGAGCGGGGGCAAGTCTTGTGAGGATTGGGCACAGGCCGAAGGGGGTCGCTTACGCCTGCTCATGGCGTCCCTGCAACGCGTCACCCGCCGAACGTTGCGAGCAAAGAGCCTGTGTTAGCAACCAGTGCAAGCGATAAAAGTTTAGTTCTGAATGCTGTGCAGGGGTGTTAGCTGCTGAGGAACAAGAGAACAGCAGTTCTCAAGAAACTTTTCGCGATCCGCATTGGGTGGATTACCGCAGACGAGCCAGACAGCGAGATGAACCCGCTATGGGACGGGAATGCTAGCGCTGCTCGATTTATACCATGATCACGAGGAACTAGCTAGCTAGCTACTAGGTATAGTCCTCGCACACGTGCATATGCACTTTTTTTTCTCCCCAGGACGGAGATGATCCAGACGCTGCCGACGACATCGAACCCGAAGACGAACAAGAGCCTGGGTCGGACAAAGAGTTGGATGGGGAGCCTCTATCGGAGTCGGAAGAGATGGAGGTGGATCATTCATGCCGAAGCCTTGAGGAGGATTTTACTTTAGTGCACTGCTTGTCCCTCGATGATATCAGTACATGTACACGACCCTGCAAGGAGCTGGATGCAGCAATGCAAACTGAGCTCAGCAAAGGGTTTGGTGAACTTACAATCAAGGATGCCCCCGATGAATCTATGTGGCAATTACTCATGATCATGGATGTTACGGTGCAATATCTGATCACCTATGCTAGGATCTGGGGTACCAATCTACTTTGCTGCAAGGGGTGTAGTGTGTACGTTTGCTTCAGGCTTCGACGACGGCTTCATCCGGATCCCCTAGAAGTGGTCAGGCCGACAACACATCTGAATTCTTGGGTGAGGAAGATGCCCCTAGGTTGTAAGAATATTCGTTTGACTGTGTACGATACTGATCTATCCAATCCGAGGTTCCGAACCCCACCCAGGTCCTCTCTGAAGCCGCCTTAAAGGAGCTGGACGATATGGAGCTGGAGGCTTTGTAATTTAGAGGCTGCCCCACTACTAGCTCCTGCGAAATCCCCAAACTTTCGACAGGCAGCTGCAACCAACAGGGAGGCCAAGAATGTTGACCTCAATTCATCTGAGCTGCGTGTGGGCTTCAAGGCTTGGGTTTGAGGGTGTTTCAATGCACTAGTGCTATCACATGAGTGCACTAGTAGTTGTAGCCTGTCCGATGGGTATATGCCATGCACTTATACATGGGTATGTGTGCATGCAGCTCATGATCATGTAGGATAATGGCCATCCCCTCATCCCCGAGACCGTGCAGAACGAATATGCATCACAGCTGTTGGAGCTGCTCGGGAAAGAGACCACCACTGACCCGCCGGAGCTCACAGTTGTGAACCAGGTTCGTGATGCACAGCGCCGACTGAAGGCAACACGCAGACAGGAGATCAAGGACTGTTCATGTGTTTCACGTATACCATGCCGGCATGATGCATGTGCATGTACTAGCTCTAGATCTGATCTTTAAATTTTATGTAATAAATTTAAGACTGTACATGTTCACATCCTTGCAACTGTCCACCCGGACCCAGGATAAGAAGCCGAAGGCCAAAGCTGCATGCAAAAAGGCAGCTCATGATGATCGTGGGCCGGCAAAAGCTGCAGTCAAGAATCCAGCTGATGATGATGATGAGCCCACAGAAGCTGCAGTCAAGACTCGAGCCGGTGATGATCATGATCCTGTAGAGCCCAAGCAGACTGTTGCCGAATCCAGGAAGCGAAAGAACGACCTGCCGGCCAAGCATGCGGAGGATGACGAAAAGAAGAAGGCTAGAATGGAGGCTTCCCAGGCCAAGGCTGATGAGATGGTCAAGATTATCAGGAAGTCGGGGATCATGGACCTACAGCCACCCTTGGGATTTACTTCAAAGTTTCACGGCTGCAGTACGATTAATGTCATGTCATATTACCGATGAATTGGATTCGAAGGTTTCATCCATATCGTGTGGATATAAGGTCCTACCAGATCGACCCGCCGGAGTATATTCGCCGAACAAAGGATCATGTCAATCCCATCACCATCTGCTTGTACAGTACGACGATGTATGTCAACAGAACATTGCGGCCTGAAGACTGCAAGCACTATGGTGTTTCTCGACTAGTATGGCTACCGTGCGAATTTTGCTACGTACGTATACATGTACACCCATTGTACCTATACACTTAGGTGAAGGTGGATCGCAAAGGTGGATCCTCCATGTCTTGGAACAAGTACGGAGGGCTCGAGCGCACGTTGCCTGGCTCCAACGATCTAGTCATCCTGATTTGCACAAACTCCTCCCCCCAAAACTGCGAGTGCCAAGGTGGGACCTTGCCAAGTTTTTCGCAGGATGGGAGGATCTGGATAGTGATGACATCGATAACAAAGAGAATCGCCCACCTGCATGTGGCGGTTCTGCCAAGGGCAAGGTTTCCAGACTTGCACTTGGTCGGTTATTCGGTTGATCGGAGTATCGGGGTATACTCACCACTAGAAATTCAGACTAGCTTTACATGGCCACATACAGTCATGATCATATGTCTAGATCTTGTAACGGAGTGGTTGAAAGATTATTACAATAATGTGTCGATCAAACTAGCAGAAACTCTATAGTCCCCCATGTGCCTGAACTTCGCTCAAAAACACGCCAAACCCTTAAAACCTAAACCCAATATCCCTTCGATCTTGATCATTAACCCTATAATTCTTATAAGGGTCCAAGTACCTATATACTCTCCTATCCTAAACCCCAGTACTTAATTATTGGGTCCTTTGGACCCTTATTAGGGTAAATAAACTAAACCCCAGATCATTTTCATAGACCTGACTCATTGAGCCCCTCCAAATCTTAAACCTGTCACGACCCGAATGGCCCTTTCTGTGCGAGGCAATCCCAAAGAAGAAGAGCCGAGCGGCGAAGCCGGATTACCGATCATGAGCGCCCACCGCCTCGAGTTGAAGGCTGGCTAGATACTAGCTAGGCCTTGATTTCATGAATTATGGCTCCCCATAGGGGTGCATAGGTTCGAGTCACTTGACCCTGGCTTGAATTGATCGTCAGATAGGCCACATAATGTTTTGGGGCAGGGTGTGCCTAACTAATTATAATACAAATTTCAATCATTGCAATGAGAGATCATCAGGTCTGGGTCCGAGTGAATGTGGCCACTAGGGATGCAAGAGCCTGAAGCAAGGCAACAGCATGTGCAGAAAACTAGAGATGAGTTGCAAGTTGTGGTCTTGCATGTGCATGTTAATACATGAATGGCCTAGCTATAGGCCTGTATGCATATGAGTGATCGTGCACTGCCGTGATCGTGCTGAGCTCTCTCCGATTCGGGTACACAGGTGCAATATGCAGTCAAGATCTGTACGATCTACATATGCTTTTCAACTGTCGCTGTCCTTTTCCTGTTCGGTGCAATATCGACCATGGACACTGTTTAATATTTGTACCTGCATGTATGCAAGTAATATGCGCTAGCTTGACTCCAAACACAAGTCTCGCTGCTCGGCCGCACCAGCGACCATGGATGATCGAGCCAAGTACGGTGAACTCCAGATGAGTTATGTAACAACAAGCCTGCTCCTGATGCTACATGTGCCACCTGTGGTGCTCCTCGGCACTGCATTCGATTGTCGTGTGCAGGCGCAGGGTGTATCAGTACTTATAATTACAGCACGGGGTTGCTAGCTGAGGGTACACGCTGTGGATTACTGCTGTTCTCTTTCAGCGGCAATTCCTGAATGCAAGCGGGACCCCTGGATTGACCAGAAATTTGATGTAGCCGTGTCGACACTATCTATATTTTGGGGCCATGATAGTTTAACAATTGTACTGTGTGCTTGAAATCAGGATCTCGATGTCTTCGAAGTTTTCTCTGGGGTGGGATCTATCGCCAGTGGCTTTAGCAACTTGCCTGCATCCGAGGGTCATCCAGGACACATCGGACTTGTGTCGTCATTGCCAGTTCCCATCGAAGTTGTGGTTGTCGTTGCCAGCTGCCTTTGGATCCGGGCTTGGTCGGACTAGAATCGGTTAATTATTATTGGGGGGAAACCCAGGAGTACACGGGTCTGATCTTTCGAATTAATGATCTAGTCTATATTGGCCATGGGGCAATGGGATAACCCCTGCTAGTCTGCAAGCTAGCGCTTAGACCCAACATAGTTTTAAAGGAAAAATTAAATTATACATTTAATATTATATTTATCATGATCAGTTATTTAATAGGTTTTCCTTTAAAATTATGTTGGGTCTATGTATCGGATGATCAAACTCGAAGAACTGGCTTTGCATTGTGCTTTTTTCACCGGAACGAGCTGATAAATCTAGACATTCCCAGTATGTATATAGTCTCTCCAAACTTGTACATGTAGTGCTTGATCACACCCGCAACTTTGATCCCTGTAGTGTACTCGGAAGATAATTATTTGTTGCGGGCTTCTTGTCCCGAAGCATCAGGCCGATCAGAGATCCTAAACCCAAAAACCGAACAGACTCCAGGCTCCCAAGCCAAAGCCCCAACCCCTAACATCGATTAAATGTATGCCCGAACACACCCAAAACCCCAAAACCCTAAACCCCCATTCACAGTCCTATAAAAGATGATCCCGGAGATAGCTAGATATAGTGGTGGGGGGTGGTCGTAGTTAGTTGTATTACTAGTACTAGTACCAGTACTAGCACTGGTGCTAGTACACATGTACAACGCTAGTACTAGGACTTTGTAGTCGTATAGTAGGTTATAGTGTATATATTTATATTTAAAATTTAAATAGTACTAGTAGTAGTACTAGTACTAGTAGTAGTAGTAGGACTACTACTACTACCTCTACTAGTAGTAGTCGTAGTAGCAGGAGTAGTAGTAGTACTACTAGTAGTAGTAGTAGTAGTTGCACTAGTAGTAGTAGTACTAGTAGTAGTACAGGTATAGTACTAGTAGTATAATTAAGATCTAGATTCTAGAACCTTTTTTCGATGACGACGTTACTGACAAAATGTACCTCCCCCTGCATCTGCAGATGAAAGCTATAGTCAGCCAACATCTGGTCGTGGAAACAGATTCCCGCAACCACGACGTCGACTAGGGAGGTAGTCATGATATATGCCTTGCAGTGCAAGCAGCAAATATTTGCAGAAGGGGCGTACCCGCAGCCCGGCTATCTGTTCAGCCGGGACTGCTCTGCCAAGGCAATTAATTGCAATCCAACAAGCCAGCGCTGATAGTGCTGGCATGCCCAGCCACCGCACGAATTCGTACCGGTACCGGTACGGTTCTATCATGATCGACAGATCTAGATCCCAGATCATAAATCAAGATCTAGATTCATGAGCGCATGTTTCGATGACGACGTTACTGACAAAACCCTGCATCTGCAAATGAAAGCTATAGTCAGCCAACATCTGGTCGTGGAAACAGATTCCCGCAACCACGACGTCGACTGGAGAGGTCGTCATGATGTATGCCTTGCAGTGCAATTGTTGCAGAAGGGGCGTACCCGCAGCCCGGCTATCTGTTCAGCCGGGACTGCTCTGCCAAGGCATTAAATGAAAATTTATACAAATGTCCAACAAGCCAGTGCTGATAGTGCTGGCATGCCCAGCCACCACCCCTGTGAATTTACCAAAAAATTGCGACGTCGACGACTTGGACCAAGACAACGTACATACGTTGCTCACGATACCGGGCGACGTTACCCAAAAATGTCATTCGATACTGGTGCCGGCTAAGTAGTACGTATATTGTACTCGTATATCGTATCGTATACGTATAGATAGAATTGTAGTACGTAGTAGCAGTAGTAGTACTACTAGTACTAGTGTCGTCGTAGTAGTACTAGTACTAGTACTAGTACTACTAGTACTACGTAAGTACTACTAGTAGATCTAGTATAACGTGTAGTAGGCCTAGGAGTAGTAGTAGTGGTCTAGTGATAGTAGTATTAATATTAAATTAGTAGTAGTAGTAGCAGAAGTAGTAGTATACCTACCTAGTAGTAGTCGTAGTCGTAGTAGTAGTAGTCGAAGTAGCACTAGGAGTAGTCTTCTTCGTACTACTAGTCGTACGTACTACTAGCACTAGTACTAGTAGTACTAGTAGTACTAGTAGTACTAGTAGTACTAGTAGTACTAGTAGTACTAGTAGTACTAGTAGTACTAGTAGTACTAGTAGTACTAGTAGTGCTAGTACTAGTAGTACTAGTAGTACTAGTACTAGTAGTATTAGTAGCACTAGTAGTTCTAGCAGCACTAGTATTTGTCCCTAATTGTAGTACTAGTACTACTAGTAGTACTACTAATAGGACTAGTACTACTGGTAGTACTAGTACCAGTACTAGTAGTAGTCGTCGTGCATCGTTTAGGGCTTATAAGTGTTTAAAAGGTTTCCTAGGGTTACTTTAAAAGGTACTACTATTTGGGCACTTGGACTCTTATAATTATAGGGGTTATATATATATGGCATGGACTACGTATTCAATTTTATTATAAGTTAAAACTTGAATTATTAATTCTCACAATTTACACCAGTACTGTGAGTTGATCTTGCAATTGGGCAACAAGTTACAAGTCGTGTAGTGAGGTCTGGGTTTTAAAGGTTTAGACCGTATAGAATTATCTGGGTGTAGAAGAATCGATTCGAAATATGGAATTCCAGCCAAGCATCTATCTCATAGTCGGGCTTTAAGGCCATTCGATCAACTCGCCCAGCCAAGCAGCTCCAGATGTGATCTTGACGGTTGATCTTGCCTGAAGTGCTAGGCCCCGTCTTGAAAGAATATATAGCTAGTATCAATATCATTAATTTAGGGTTTAGGGCTTGGGGTTTAGGGTTTAGGGCTTGGGGTTTAGGGTCTACTTGGAGGATCATGGGAATTTATAATACAATACCTCGCCCTAGAACCCCTTAAAAGCTTAAAAACACGCCTACATGTACATATACTAGGATCCGGAGCAACTCGGCCCTTGCAGAAGTCTCGCGTAAGGCTACGTTATGCAGAGCTCCACATGTACACATTTAAATCATGCATGCTCGTTCCCACCAAGTCCCGCTTATCCGGCCGCATTTCATTCGATTCAGGAGCAAAGGGGCGCAAAGCGTGCCTGGGAAGCAGGTATTACATGTACATGCTGTTTAAACTGATCCATGATGAGAGGGTCTCGATCGGAGCTGACAATCATGATGATCACATATAAGGATGGAGTTTGACTGTTTGCGCAGAGATGACGAAGACCTTGGAAGCATTCCTGGTTTTCTCCTAGCCATCCAAAAGGTGCTACGAGTTCGTCGTGGTGGCCTCTTATGGCTAGGAGTTCCTTGCTCCAGTTTTTGTTGGATGGCGAAAAGCCGTCACCAAAGGTCAATTGACTGCCCGCTGGGCAGACAAGACAGTGAATCTGTACGACTGGGAAATTTGTTGTGCTGCCGAGCTGTACTACTACTCTTGATTGCTGCATCAAGGGGGGTGTATTGGTTGCTGGAGCAGCCGGCTCTCTCCGCTTTGGAGTTTTTTCCGTACCTGGACTATGCTAGGCGCCTCAAAATCCTGAATTGCCGATTCATGGATAGTGGCATGGTCAGGTGGCTCCTTGCTTGCACTGGTATCATGAACTGTGTGCTAGTACATGCTTAATGTGATGTGGTGCTGTGATCATGAACTTACAAGGTGGATGGGATTGTACAACCATTGGTGCTGCAAGCCCTCTATTGGCTTCGGATCTGCGCACGTGCCTTATATTGCCAAGCACATAGAAGTCGATGATGAGTCTGCAACATGAATATTAGTTGTCCTAGGCCATGGGTCATGCAGCTCGCAAACAAGATGACGAAGAGAGATCGAGCACAAATCAAGCAGCGACAACAGGAGATGCAAATGGTGCTGGTAAAGCGAACTATTGTGAAAGACGACAACGGCAGGAACAAGAAATCGAAAGTGTTTCTCGGCTTATGTGATGGGGCTTGCACACCACATAGTACATGCTTATCCCCGAAGCCAGAAGCACTATATCCCATGCCAGGACCGGAGTCAAGAATGGCTTGCAGAGGTCGGGTGCATATCCACTCAAGTTCGGTGTCCGAGTGGCTGAACTTCATGTGGGTCTCATGGTATCTAAGCAGCAGCTCACATGTATCATGATGGTTTCAAAGTCGTGCTGATCATACCACTGGTCCGCTGCTGATTTGAGGCTGGCAGACACGAGTCCAACATCAACGATAGCCTCAAGCTGTACTCGATGCATGACAAGCTTATATCGGGAGAGCTGACGGTGTCTTGGATATATGCATCCTCCCGACTCTTGTTCTCAAACCTCTACAAGTATATAGCTGTATATAGCTATATATCATGATTCGAAAACAATTAATAAACCCTAAACCCTAAACCCTAAAATTTGTCTACAGCCCAGGTACCACCTTTGTTACATGATTGGCGAGAAGCTGATCTCGGCGAGCTGGCAGAGTTCCTCCAGGCAGCAGAAGAGATGGGTCATTGGTCGCCACCACCGGACCTGCCAATGAGCATCGTGCCGATTCTGTAGAGATATGAGATTCCGGCGATTATTGCACCATGCTAGATAGACATGATCGTATATGTGTACTCCGGAATCGAATGTACCAATAATACTTGTACGTACGGGGTTCCGGATCTACACTCTACAGAACAGGCCAGTACTTTCGATCGCATTCGAATAATTAAATTATTAGCTCGACCGCACCTCTAGGTCTGGACAAGCAGCCTCCGAGGAGAACCATGCTCAGAACGGTTTATCTTTGACAGCCTGTTGCCTGTAGACCACTGTAAAATACTGTAAAACCTTTCCCTGTAAACCCGGCAAGCCCGCAACACATAGCCCCAAAGCCGTTCCCTGAAAGGTTTTCCTTCTATATTGCTTTAAATGTACGACATATAGCCCAAAGCTGTTTTCCTGTACTACGATCAGGATATGTCATTGGCTAGATCTATTCGAGCCCAGGAAATGCATCCCAAAACCTTTCCGAGGAAGGTTTCTCCCTAAAGAGGCGACTAGCAATGATGATACGCGGCCCGTGGTTTTACAAAAGTTCGTTGCCACACAAGGCTTTGCGGTGACATGTGCGGAGATCGGCCAGGACACGCCCAAGCGTGAATTAGCGTGAATTTGTGTGAAAAGTCCTCTCTCCAGAACTTTTGAGCGTGAATTTTCGTGACCCTGGAACCCCCTATTGGATCAAAGTCTGGTCTGTGTTTGGGGTAGAGCGCCAGCTTTTTAGGGAGCTCTCCGGCGTGCCTGGGTGCGGCTGATCATGAGTCTATCGAAACCAGACACGAAGGTGCGACCGGGGCCTTACTCAAAAAAAAGCACACCAGGTCCCTTGCAAAGGAAAGCCTCGGTTGACTCGGCCTTGTCACGGAAGTCGTCTGTGGATTCCCTTGTGCCCCGACAGCAGTACTCGTTTGTGTGTGCATGTTTAGTTCCAGGTTTTCGATGCTGACCATATAATGACCTGATCATGAGGCTACATCAGATGTTGAATCCGAAGTTCGTGCGGCACTTCGCTTGGCCAACCCAGGTATCTCAACTATACTCGATAGCTAGAGAAGAATTAGTAGAATGCTATATATATATATATATATTATATTTATTAATTAAATTTATAATATGTATATATATATATAATTATTATATATATAGTATTATAATATAAATTATTATATTTAATTATATAATAATTAATATTACAAGCCAAGGTCATCA
The DNA here is from genome assembly GCA_003297005.1 of Symbiodinium sp. clade A Y106. Taxonomy (NCBI): domain Eukaryota; class Dinophyceae; order Suessiales; family Symbiodiniaceae; genus Symbiodinium; species Symbiodinium sp. clade A. The sequence goes on from BGNK01000061.1 coordinate 240,246, forward strand.
GAAGCCCGCGAAACCGGTATTGGCAGCCGCCCCTGCAAAGATGAACAAAGAAGAGAAAGCTCCTATAAAGACGGTGTCGATTACTTCCGGATCCGAGCCTACAAGATCTACGCCACGGGCTGGTGACAGTTCTAGATCTACTAAGGCCCCGGGTGTAAAGGATGCTGCCTCTACTCGCCCTACTACCTGGACCCCAACCAAGAGCCCTCCTGCAAAAAGAAGCAAGGCCCGAACAGAAGCCCTCGAACTGAGTGGAGGGTCGTGTGCCTCCGGAGCCACAGAAGGGTCCCAGTCCACCAGAGCCAGTTCCTCGGCGAGTGGTTTCTACGTCCGTGGGCGCCGCTTTACTGCGGAGATGGGTAGCTTGTCCAAGCTATTGATCATGGGGTATCTAGCTAATAGACTAGCTAGTTATAACTAGTACCAGTTTTAAATACCTAATTATCATAAACTCCCCAAAATAGTAACCTTCATAACTACTATCCTAAACCCGAGTACCTAATTATTGGGTCCTTTGGACCCTCAGGGATGTAAAATAATTAATTATAATACTTGAAGGCAATTTATTATAATTTCTAATATCTATATGCGACCATGCTACTAAGGATCCTGACGTCCATCATGATCATAAAGGTTCACAGAAGCTAGCTTGTTTGAGTTCGATATATGTGATGGTCGAATGTGGGAGCTGCCGGCTTGATGAGTTATTTATAATAATGTTATTATACTTATAATATTAATTAGCATTTCGCAGTGTTTGGTAAATTCATATTTAGTGCCGGCGCCACTAGGAAGCATCTTACCTTATATTAAGGAGACTGATGATCACATTGGTAATCTCGATTTGTAGGGCTGTGACTATATAGGCTTAAACATGCATCTCAGCCGAGTACTATTCTATAATGTTATTATAATTCTAGATAGGAGTTTAGGGTTTAGGGTTTAGGGGTTTAGGGTTTAGGGGTTTAGGGTTCAGGGTTCATGATCATCTAAAATTTAATTATAAATGAATATAATTGTAAAATTTATTCTAAAATTAATATTATACTAGTACTAGTATTAATATTAAGTACTAGTTATACTTATATTAAATTATAATAACGTTAACTGTTTAATCTAGAACCCCGCTAGACCTAGTTCGAGGTACAAACCAAGTCGATACCCAGCCTACCTTGCAGTGGTCCTCCAGCAGTATCACAACCGACGATACCCGAATGCCCCTCTACCTGGATGAGTTTTTTCATCTAGATGCGGCATCCTACGACTTGTTCTTCATGGATGCAGAGGTTGGTCCACGTTTGATGTCATATGGGCTTCGGGCGATGCAAGACTATTTCCTTAATGATTTCGTCGAAGGTTCCGGAGCCTGTGCTATCGATGAAATCGTTGCTCCCGAGTATGCCCCGAAGATGCATGATATCGTCGTGAGCTGCAAGGAACATGTGCTAGAGGTTCTCCATGCTATCGATAGGCAGCAGGCTTATGAGACTGACGAGCTCCCGAAGCGCAGGGCTGCAGCTGAGGTAGCAGCTTCGAAGATTCTAGCACATAAGCAGGATGAGGCCCGCAAGCAGTCTGTGAACAAGTGGCTCAATGGAGAATTGGATCGTTTGTCTCAAAAGGCCAAGGATCTGGAAGCCAGTGCAGGACAAGCTGCTGCGAGGGCCGGGTGTTCCTTACACAAGCTGCTGAACATGCTTAAGCAACATGATGCTTTCGCTGTTGAGTTCTCGGACAAGCTAGAACTGTGGCACCAAATGGATGCTACACAAAAGGCGGCTTACAAGGTTATGGCAGGGGGAGAGGTACCTACTGAGCCCTTGGTGGAAACTCAGCCTGATGATTCAAATGAGGTTTCGCATGATGATCTTGCAAATGATGTCGAACTGGCTACCCAGCGCGATGACTATATCGAGGACGTCCCGGTGGATGTAACGATGTCTGAGACGCAACGTATGATCAGCCAATCCTCCAAGAATTGGGAATACGAGGAGCTGCAGGAGACCTTGCGAGAGGACCCCTACGGTGACCAAACCATGGCCGCAGATGCCGAGGATATGCAGGACCACAGCATCCGAGAGCAGACGACAGAAGGACCAGCCATCCCCGATTCCGAGAAAGCACAGTCCGGAGAAGGGGGCCACGAACGAGCCACAGAAGCAGAAGGAGGCCAAGAGCAGCTTGTCATCACCGATTCCAACAAAGCACAGTCGGGAGAAGGGCCCAGCAACGCTTCGAATTCCGAGAAAGCACAGTCCGGAGAAGGGGTCATGATTCCAAGAAAGCACAGTCCGGAGAAGGGGGTCATGATTCCGAGAAAGCACAGTCCGGAGAAGGGCCCGGCAACGCTTCGATTTCCGAGAAAGCACAGTCACAGTCCGGAGAAGGGGTTCTTGATTCCGAGAAAGCACAGTCCGGTGAAGGGCCAGGCAACGATTCCGAGAAAGCACAGTCACAGTCCGGAGAAGGGGGTCATGATTCCGAGAAAGCACAGTCTGGAGAAGGGGGTCATGATTCGACGTCGAAGCCGGTAGGCAGCGGTACAGTGGACATGCAGGGCACGTATGACTACTTGCACGAGCTGGCCATGAATGATACCGACAAAAACCAGGACGATCAGGCTTCCGATGCTGGATCTGTTGAGATACTGAACGATGATGCTTTGATCGAAGCTGAATTGGCCCGACTGATTCTCAAGGCTCGGTTGGAATTTATACCTTTATTTGATTGGGGATTAAGGGTTTGGGAGTTTAGGGCTTAGGGGTTTAAGGGTATTAATATTAAGATTTAGGATCTTGCAGCCTCCGGATAATATATACTGCCCAGCGACAAGAAATATCCTAAAGACCCAACCCCAGATTGTAGTAGCTATACTATTATATAATTAAATTTAATGCCCAACGACAAGATATATATATATCCTAAAGGCCCAATCCCAGATTGTAGTATGTACTTTATTATATTATTAATTATATTTAATTAACATTTAATTGAATTTTCTTTATAAATAAATAAGGCCTAGGGTTATATGCTAGCTAGCACTATGCTATACTTAACCTGATGACAGGAAGAGCCCGCTGAACCACTTCCAGTGCCGAATCCACAAGCGGCTGCTCCTGTACCATGTGCAGAGCATGCAGGTCCAGAGTCATCGCCAGTGCCAGATCCTGCAGCTCCGGTGAAACAGGTTGAGGTGGTTGATGGGGGCAAAAAGCAGCTGCAGATTCAGCAGGTTACGTCTTCGTTGCAGCGCTTGAACACGGCAGATATCCAGGCCTGAACCCGCGGTCTCTCCGATCCTTATCTATTTCCCTCCGACTGTGGACCTCTCACTCTCTGTTTCTCTTCATCTCTTTTTCTGCTCTTTGCCTCCTCTCTCTCTCGTCTGTGTAATGTGGCATGGTAAAGACATACATGTGGTTGGTAACTCATGATCATGACCAGGAACTTTCTGCAACTGCTGTGGCGACCACCCATGCGGCGAAGATGGATCCCTATCAGGACGGTGGTGATGGCCCTGTGGTGGAGGATCCTGATGCTGCTAGTGATGACAATGAAGATGAGCGCAAGCTCGAAGCTAAGCGAAAGGCCAAGCGAGAGCGCATGAAATTCAATCGATCCCTGGAGAGTGTCTTGGATGAAATTATCTCGTGTAACAAAAACTCCGGATCCTCGATCTAGCATTGCCCTCATGCTCTGGATCCCTCATGCCAGGCCCCAACTGCCCAGATGTGGTCCTCAAGAAGGCCGCCGATGGAAAATATGGTGCCTTGGATAGCAATGCTGCCAACAGCTGACATGAACATGTGTGCAGTGTCATCCTATCTATCTCGTACATTTTTGAACCCTAAACCCTAAACCCGAAACCCTAAACCCTAAACCATCCCTAGCCATGGACAAAGGCACAGCGGTTCTCAAAGAGCTATTCAAGATGTACGTGGATTCCGGATTTGATTGGATGAACTCGGAATTGGTCGTGCAAGCAAAGCGTGTGCATCAAACCGCAGTCAGTGGTGCTCGCAGCTATCAGAGCTTCAAATCTTTGGTTGAGAAGCACGGGGATACGAAGGCGAAAGCCCTCAGATCCGAGAAGAAAGCTTTGCAGAAGACGTCGGGCTGCTACCTCCCCGACGTTCCGTGGCACATGAGCCACCCTGATTTTGGTGATGACGAGGCCGATCATACTATCGTGATTGATCATGATATTTCAAATTCCTATTCAGATACGATCTTAAGTCAATGCTAGCACTGCCACCCCGTCCTGATGCCAGGACGAGGAGCTCTTTTTGGTCTTTGAGTCCGGCCGTGTCGAAAACAATCGCAGGGACGAGCAGTCCCAGAAATTCGAGGCCAATATGCAATTGAGTGGCCCGCAGACGGCGTTGATCATGCAGCTCAGCGCTAGATTAAGACACCATTTAATTCCTGTACGGTACTTAGCTTCAGTTCGGTTGCAATTGGGGTCTGAAAAAATTACCATTTACTGCTATGGGTTTAAGACGTCGTCTACTACAGCTATATATTCGAATTCTAGCTATATTATATTAATTATAATACTATTATTTATAAATTATAATAATTTAATAAAATAACTATATAATAGTGAAACGGTGATCTACAGAACCCCTGTACCCTTTTCGATGCTAGTACATATAAATTTTATACTAGCTAGTATAGCTAGCACTAGCACTAGTTCGTAGTTACTCTGTACTATCCCAATGAACGCAACTATCTGTCCTTTGGGGATCCTAGTCTAGACTCTCGACAGACCGGAATGTTCATCACAGAAAGTTTAAAGGCAATCCTAGATCCCAGACCCAATTCACAACCCCGAATTCTAGACGACCCGAACCAGCTAAATCAACACCAATCTCCGGATCCGACACCAGGCCCTCGATCATGAACCAGATGCCAGAGGCACTGCCACTTGCTGGCCCGCTGAATGGTGGGAATCCTCGGCCGGGTGGTGATGCAAGTGAAAATCAGAATCCGAAAAGGATTAAAAACCCCAAGAAGACCACCACTGCCTTCGACAAAAGGGCACAGGCCAAAATCAAGGACGCGAAAGCCCTCCTTACAGATGCTAAAACCTGGGGCCACAAAGTGGATCAGGAGCTGGCCAAAGGAGCTGCTAGCGATGTGTTTCTAAGCTGATAATAACAGGGGTTGTAACTCTAGATCTAGTTAATGATATAATATAGTAAACTGGTGTACAGGTACTTATTAGATTTGGGTTATTAGCTGGTATCAGGCTAGGCACTCCGCCCCAAATCTCGATGTATGCTCAGCGCCAAGGGCACCTGAGATGTGCAAAGGCTATCGCCATCAGATCAACTTCCTGGTAGCAAGCCTCACCGAGAAGATCGATCACCTTGAATCTACTGTTATCAAAGGAGCAAAGGATGAAAGGGTGATCAAGCCGGAGATGGATGAGGTCCAGAAAGCAATGGAAAAGTACCAGAAGGGTATGAAGACCATTAAGGCGGCTTTTGTGTTTTGTCTTAATTATTTCGCACATGTACAACGTGATACGAGTTATTGGTGCACGGGCTACTTGCATGACCCACCTTTCCCAGCACATGTGTGTGGGCGTGTGTGCTAAGGCTCCCCCGAAGGAAAAAAAGGCCAAGGCCGCTCCCAAGAAAGCTGCCTCTACGAAGTGATGTGGGCACTCTGCCGACGATGACCAGCTGCTGTATATGTTGTGGTGTATGCAGTCTGCTGTGACCTTAGGGTAGGGGACTACAAACCGAAGCCCTCTAGCTGTAACAACTCTAGCCCCGATCTACTCCAAAGCCTGATCGATTAGACCCTTTAAAGCACTAGCTCGAGCTCTTCATAAACCCGAAAGGTTCGACCCTAAAGCCTAGACCAAGATAAAAACACAACTACATCATTATATGTCCCCTCTGGTCCATGGCTGATTGCTACTTTTGACCACAATGTACGTGTGGTTAAATTCATGATTCTAGATCTGATCAGCTGCAAAAGCAGTGCTGAAATGCACAAGCTGGATATCCGATGTCTGGAACCGAACATGCGAAGCTCGACGGGCTAGGGGATCCTGGGCGAGCACCGTGCTGCAACAAAATATTGCTGCATGGGTTGCTGCTGTTGTTGCTTGTGCATGTGCAGCCATGTGGCAAATAGTACTGTCGCAGCAATCGCCATTCCATCCTTCGCAGGGCAAAGTGGCCGTTCGGAACTATGTGATCAGCTCAGATCTATGGTTTCTTCTGGGGACCGTTTCAGTGGACTAGCATGTGTCCCTAGCATCATGATGTATACACTCTAGATCTAGATCTAGATTCTAGATCTATATACACACATCCCGTGCAGGACATGAGCTACTGTGCTGCACAGAAAGTCGCACATGCTGCGACGAAGGACGATTCTGAATTCTGATCTGCAGCTGCAATTTGATGATGCACATGCATGGACATCCTGAACTCGTGTTTGAGTGTGTTTAATTTTGTGTGTGCAGGACATGCAAAGCCTCGGCTTTCGACCCCGAAATGATCTGCAGAACCTGGCTAGTGCTGGTGCCTATGGTGTGCACGAATCAAATATCGAACGTGATGTTATGCGACGATCCTTCGAAGGCACTGCAGCTTGGTATTATCAATCCGGGACCTTGTTACGATCATGACATCAGAGTATGCAAAGTCACCTGCAAACAAGGTGCCCATCCACCATGTGCAGGTCCCTGTTCGCACCCGCGACCAGCAGACCAAGCAATGGCGCACAGAAACCAGGTAAGCTATGTTTAATTTTGTATTGTTTAATTTTTTGTATTATATTGCATAGTATTGCTAATATTAGTACTATATATTATAATTAATTACATGTATATTACGCCCTATAACTTAATTATTTCGTAGCGATTATAATTATATATTATATTAATATTAACCCTAGGATCCGGAATTTAGGGACCCTACCAAAACAAGGTCGGTTGGATACTATAAATTATTTCTATATATTTTAATAACACTTTAAAATTATTATAATGGTAACCGCTAGATCTAGCAGTATGATTGCTAGCATTCGAATTCATCGTTGCTGCAGGCAAATGCCTCTGATGCTGCCGCATGAAGTATGCCATCATCTGCATCGGAAGAGCAAGCACTGCGGCAGCGAAGCTGAACTACACAAGTTCTGGTGCCACTTCAAGTCACGCTCCAAGGAGCACCTGAAATGGCCCTTTATGTGGGAGGAGACGTGTGTTCCCCTGGGCCTACATGGGGACGACTGCAGGTTTACAGATGGGGGCCAAAAGGTCATTTGTTTCAGCATGAACTACCTGTTGGACGAGACCCAGATGCGATACCCACTGTTCATCATCAGATACGAAACTCAGCTGCTATATTAATTTAAAAATCTTATATTATTATTATGGTGCTAGATCTAGATCTTGTTTCGTTTCGATTCTACATGGACATCATGAGCAATATAAATCATGAGCATATCTGTACGACAGGCGCTGAGCACTGGATTTGAGACATTGGAGGCCTACCTCAAGCCGGCTACTTGATCGCATTATAAGGGGTAATATATGTACATGTACTGGCATGCACACATCGACATAGCCGCAAACATGTGTATCGGCAGGTTGTCGCCAGCTTGAACCTGGTGACTACGGCATATCCCCTCCACGATTTATTGCAGATCCAGATATCGACCCGGCAGCCGAGTACCCTGACAATGACATCGCCCCGGAGTGTCGATTCCCACCAGCTGCGGTCGTGGAGTTACGGGGCGATTGGAAATGGTACAAAGCTGTTTGTCGGCATTGTTCAAATTCGTATTAATTTGATTTGTGCGAGCTTGGTTTCGGATCTATATCTAGCTAGCTGCACATCCCCTGGCAGGAAATGTTTGGGCTGAGCACAGGGTGGAACTCAGCTTTCCTGTGCCACCATTGCATGGCCCACGATAATACGTACCTCGCGTTTCCATGTCGTCTACCACTACTTAGCCGCCGCAACCTGGAATCTTTCCTGTCTGTTTGCAAGACCAGAACCCAGCAAGGAGATCCCTGTGACACGGCATGATTTCGTCGATACATTTGTATCTTCAGCCTTGCTGTGGATCATGTACGATCAGGCAGCCTGGTGAAATTGCATGGTTTCGACCACAATTACATCAAATGGTGTACCTTGCACACTTTGAACTTGGGGATATCCTGTTGGGCGATCGCATCTGCGATGTTGGAACTGTTGAAACTGGAGGATTGTACATATTCATGTGCATCATACCAGCATGCATTATTTTTGAATTTAGCGGTGACCCACCCTGTTACAGGATCTTTGGCCTGCCCCTCCTGGAACTCCGATCAAAGATGTTACGAATGCTCGCCTCGGGGTGGCCTATGTGGAGTTCACAACCTGGGCAAAAAAAAAAACGCATCGAGAGACTTGGCCCGAACTTTTTCAAGATATTATTTACCAGGGTTAGTCCATGTGCATGTACTAGGATCACGTGTATGTTTATGCAAGGCACTCGCAGCCGGAGTTCTGTGCTAAGAGTCTTCGTGATGCCTTCACCGGCTATGCCGAGATGGCCTGCAAAGGCCACAATGTCACTTGTATGCCATACCACAATCATGATTATGCATGCCTTGCCCTATATTTGTAGTATACAGCAGTTTTTCGGTGTACATGTACCATGTACATGTGGCTTGATGTGAACTTAGGCACGAGTGGTCACGGCTTGGATTAGTGACAAACTGTGCACTGTGTATCTTCTCTACAAGGGCCCAGAGCGATTCGAGGAAATGGTGAAGTGTTTGAGCCTTGGACCACCCACCTTATCAAAGTAGCTATTTTTCGATTCGATTAATTGCATTGGAGTTTGGTACGAGCATGTCTACAGGTACTGGCTTTCCGAGTTCTACAACTTGATGGAGAAGTATCCGCGCTTTTTGAGCCACAGCGAGTCCCTAAGCTTGCTGCATGCATGTGTCGCTTGGATTTTAATATTTAATGTTATTTCACCATAGCTGATTAGACATGTACATGTTCGGTGACATTCTAAGTCGGTCTACTGCCGAGGATAGGTGCTGCATCTCATATGGCAAATTGGCGACGATGGCTTCTGAATGTGACGAAAGGTTATGGGTGCTGCGACCCAAACTTCATGCACCTCGCCTGGATTTTTTTTTATGTTGTCACCTGCATGTCTCTACATGTGAGCTGTTCTGCAAATCATGAATCTCAGGGATGGCAAGAGATTGCCCAGATGGCCGTTCTGGACGGTTTCTCAAATGCACTTAAGTGTTTAGAATCATGTGATGGTATCGTGAAAAGTTAAAGGGTCATCCATATTTAAGGCCACAATCCTCGCTACTCTCACACGTTCAGAGATGAGTCCTTTATGGGGACCGTGAAAGGCTGGGACGGGTGAAAGAAGCAGATCTAGACATTCCAGATTCAGTGAATTTCGAATCCTGCATCAGGTATCTGTCGCATGTGCCATCGCAGATCCATGGAGTACTCGTTTCTTCGTCGATTTTATTCGACAGTGTAGCTGTGAAGCTGCACATGTGGAAGCATCATGAGCAAATTCGATCTGTAAGCATCGGATAATTCACGAAGGACGGTCGACGACCTTGCATCATGCGAGCAAAAAATGGCCGATCCTTTCAAGCTATTATTATAATTATAATAGTATTATTATATATATATATATTATATTATATATATATTCTGGAACCTACTTGAGCAAGACCTTTCCGTTCAACATTGCCTCAGATTCGACTTTCATAAAGAACCATACATGTGGATGCCTTTGGATCCTTAGGGTGACATATCTGTACATAAACAATATATCATAATATGTTAACCAACTTTTGCAAAAGGGTTCGGGGTTCCGTGGGCTATTGCACTACATTCCTACATGCTCAGGTAAGGCCGGACAGCAGCTGACGATCCCAAAGCCTCTTGCAATCCCCAAGGGTCCGAAGCATTTGTCTGGTAGAACGTAGGGTTTCTATATAAAAGGAACTACTATTACGGTTTAGGCAGTTATCCCCCATATTATAGGTACTTAGGACCCTTGGGGACTCCTACAGCAACACTGGCCCGAAACTCTGAAACCCAAAACCCCCTCGGGGAGAGGACGTTGTGCTCCCATCATGGCTGCATTCTCCGGAAGGCTTGCTCATAGTACCTGGCCAAGCCCCCTGTGGAGAAACCCAAACAGGAACCCTTTAAGGGATACGTTAAGGGATCCACTAAGGATTCTTTACGGGATTCTGCAAGGGTTCTTTTAAGGGATCCCTTATAGGAGCTCTTCAAGGGACCTTTAAAGGAGTCTGATGGACCCTTAGGGTCATGGATTGTGCCTTGCTTCTTGACGCTCGTTCTTGCGAGGGTCGCACGTGAGATTTAAGGTTTGGGTTAGTAACTATGACCCTAAACCCTAAACCCTAAACCCTAAACCTTATGATTAAGGCGATTAAGGTTTCGGGAATGGTGACCATCGGGTCGGCTTTACAATATATAGGGTTTAGAGGTTTGGGGCCCGATTGCAAGACGAGGCTTCCCCGCAAAATCGTAAGCTTCTGCAAAAAACACGAGCCTGAAGCCCTTAAAGATCAGGATACCCTGTAAGACCATCAGAGAACCCTAACGGCCCTGAAAGCCCGCTAGAACCCGAAGCCCCAAATCGCAAGACACCGAAATCTTACCCCCCCCCCCCCCCNCCCCCCCCCCCCCCGCAAAACAAAACAACGACAACCAAACACTTTGCCAGATTCCGGGCGCACCAAGGAATGTGCGGCTTGCTTCGTTTCTCGTAGAGCGCCTGTGGCAATCGCTTTTGATGAGAACACCAAACCCGATTTAGGCTAAGGGTTCCAAAATAATTTCTACACTACGGTTCTGATACTTAGGGAGGTTGTGGAAGTTGGAAGTAAACCCTAGCTGCGTACACTACAGTACAAACGGAATAAGGAACCCCACGGAATGGTGTTGGTAGCTATTTCGGACCCTATGCTAGACTATAGGTACATTCCACAAGCCTCATACAGCATGGTCCTTGGGCCCAAAATCCTTCAAACATAAGTCGCTAGAGCCTTTGGGTTAGGGTTAGGGTTAACAGTTTCCTGTGACCCCAAACCCTACAAAATAGTAGGTTATGACCCCTTAATAAGAGGGTCTGATCCCTTAAACGGTAGGTTTTTGGATCCCCAGGTTAGGGTTAGGGTTTAGGTTCGGGAGCCTTGTAGAGAGATGAACTAAATCTGGCCCGGCAAGGCCCCCTTTGCGCCACATTTCCGAAGGGTCCTTGGAGGATCATGGGACTTAGTAAGTACGGTTATAAGTACCCTAAGTGGGGTTATAAGTAATTATAAGTATAGTTACCTTAATTATAACCCTAGTTACTAAGTCCCATGATCCTCTAANTGGAGGATCATGGGACTTAGTAAGTACGGTTATAAGTACCCTAAGTGGGGTTATAAGTAATTATAAGTATAGTTACCTTAATTATAACCCTAGTTACTAAGTCCCATGATCCTCTAAGTCCGAATGTAGGGTCTCTATATTAGGATACCCATAGGCTCCATAGTAGTTCCTTTTTGGGGTTCATAATTTTTAATCCTATAAGGTAATCCCCACAAGGAACTACTATGGAGCCTATGGATAGTTACTGGTTTGGGTACGTATCCCCCATATAGTTAGGATTAGGCGCTTAGGAACTTTTGGGATTAGGAATGTGCAATTATCATGCGTTCCCCTCTGTGTCCGTGTACACACAGCAACAAACCTAGGATTGCCGCAGTTCGACACTTCGAAAGCAAATGAGACAAACTCCAAGATCGTTCTTTTCGACATGCACGAACCTCGATGACACAAGCTCTGAACCCTGTTGCATGCAGGTCCGAAAGAAGGTAGTTGCTGGAAAGCTACAGGACCTTGGACTTACTTAAAGGATCATGGGACTTAGTAAGTCGGGCTATAGGTGTAAAGACTCTTGTCTGGGAAAACGACTCAAACTCAAGCAGACTTTGCTGCATGTTTGTCCTAAGATCTTAAACCCTCATCACTCATATCGAAATGATGGGCATGAACTTATCTTCTCGCAAACGGTTCCTTTGCCAACTACGTAGTGCAGAAGTTTGTTGAGCAACAGCAGCTTTACGGGCTAAGAACCATTGCAAGAACCCTCATCGAGCCATCAAAGGAATCATTCAGAAATCCATAACGGAACCCTTTGCTTGTGGCCTTCATTCGGCTGGGAAGCTCGCGGAATAAGGCGCGGTCAATCAGTGCCTCGGTGTGAGGAGCTCTGGGGGTTTGGGTTTAGGGCGTATCGGGCCTTTTGGGGGTTTAGAGTTTCAGGTGTCCCTACAAGATTTTCTGGGGATTGTCAGGGCACGCCATACTAAAATACGCACGGACGATAAGCGGCATCGCCAGCACGTCAGAGCCCTGCATTACATACAAGCTACTGTCAATGTTACCCATCAACCTGAAAGGACAAATTTCTGCGAAATCAGACCCCGCCCCCATTGGCGGCCGGAATGTGATCTCTGTATGCCGAAGATGTTTCTTCGTGGTTTGTTGCAGTGACCACAGCAGCCCGTCTTGGGCTGTCTTTTTCAGAGACCAAAAGGATGTCACCGGTGGCAGGGCGACGTTTACTGACATCCAACCTCTGGCCTGACACGAGCAGCGGTGTTTGCAGGCCTTTTGGATTCTTGCTTTCTCCTTGCCATGTTCGACAAAGCGCACGGAACTTATTGACTTCAGATCATATGCCTGTGAGGTTTGAGATTCAGGTTTGGCAGCAGGGGACAAGTGTGACGATTTCGACCCGCAATGCTTCTACACAGACTGAGATTTCAGAATCCGAAGCCCTAATCCTAAACCCCATGCCCTGAACCCTAAACCCTGAGGCCTCAACCCTGAACCCCGATTAGCCCTGAACCCGAAATCCTGCGGCGAAACCGAACCCTTGGGAACTAAAACCTACACCCTAAGCCTTAGCACCGTAGTGTGCATGCACAAGCATCATTGGACTGGAGGTCTCCGTCACACTGAAGGGCCTGTTTGGTGTTTAGTATTAATATTAGGGTTAAGGGCTTAGTATTGGGGATTAAAAGGTTTAGGCCTTAGCATCAGGGCTTACAATCATTTATGGTTTAGGGTCTAGGGTTTTTAGGGTTTAAGGATTTCTGGACTTAAACACTACTTGTGATGACCCCAGCAGTAGAAACTCAAACTCGTCGCCTGAGACCCTGCCGCCGAACCTCTCGCATACATTCGGAACGCTGGATTCCTGACGCTTCATTTTAATATAGGGGCCTTAATAATTAGAATAGGGTTTTCGGGCGCATTATACGCTAGAATCATAATAAGGAACCTCGACAACAGTATAAGTAATTATTTAGGCCCCCATCGCAACTCCATTTCCCCTCAGTCTGGCACTTGCCGCTTCACCGACTTCTTCTGCGCCTGCGAGGGGTGGGATTGGAATTCGTGGGAACAAGATTTACCCTGCAGCCCCCCGCCCCCGGCTCCCGTTTGCAATAGTTTTGCTAGGGTGCGCTCGAGCTTGTATTTGGGTTTAGAGTTCAAGTTTCAAGCATGAGTTATTTTGGGTTTTTGAGATCCAGGGAAATTAGCTTATTGAAAAACCTAGCTAAACAAGGCCACTCTGTACCCGAACCACCAAATCCCCAAACCTAGATTGGCCCTCTGAAGCCTCTGAACAATCTTCGTAAATGAAATCCCAGTATTAATTCTTAAGGCCCCTATACCAAACCCCCAGAATACCCCTTATAGCAATCCCTATAGACCCCTTTAAAAGGAACCCTGCAATCCCTTTAGCCCAACAAGGGAAAATAGAAAATGTCCGAAAGGCCTCCCCCATCGGCTCCATGGTAGTTCCTTTTCGGGAGTACCTTTTTATAGGATTCTACTCGGCTTTTGAGTAACCAGGGAGAAAAAAGTATAAACGTTTATTCCATAATGGTTCCTTTAAGAAAAAAAGTATTAAAGTATGGTACTCCAAAGCCCAGGTCTAAATACGAAACCCCAGAAAAGGAACTACTATGGAGCCTATGGGTACCCATAAACCCCTGAACTTCTCTGTGCAGCAGCCCAGGCTTCGAATCTCGAGCAGGCTGAGCCTCGAGAAGCATCGCGCCACCAACGGACTTGACGAGCACATTTTGCGTCTGAAAGTGCCTTAGGGTCGACTAGTGGTCTAACCAGGCTTCATGATTTTAGGCTTCAGGAACAATTGTTTTTCTGATTTGACGTCGGTGTACAATTTGGAGTTGCTGAGCTACTTGGCAGAACAAAGGACATTTCAAGTGCGAACAGGTCGGTGGCTCAACCCTAAATAACCTATATAAAGCCTGAACTCCAAATCTGCAGCAGCCAAAACAAGCACCTTAGTAGTTTTAAAGGTGTATGTGTGTGTGGGGAGGGGGGGGGGTTGGCATTGAGCTAGCGCTATTAAGTTATACATAGTATTTTTGCAACGTCATGATTGGGAGTCCGAAGGAATCAGCAAACCCTAACACCAGACGGGTAACATGAGTTCAGGTTACTCCCCAAGTGGAGTTTGAGGCACCCCTGTACCTCTGACAGCGTGTTTAAGGTTCTATGGCTTATTGCTTTCTTTCGTATATGACCCTAAATCCTACAACCCCAGCCTAACAAATTCCGGAAGCTCTAAATGACTCTAAAACCCTGAAAATATTGCCTACATGGTGGGGTAAGCCACCCAAGACCACCTAACAGCAACCCCTAAATCCTAAACCCTTACAGCAATCCGAAACTTCCAAACAAAACGCCCCGCTCACCATCCCTACACCCTGGAAACTGATCTAAACCAGAAACAGAGAGAACAGCTAAACTCCAACTATGCCTTAACATCCCTAAACAAATCCTGTAACAAATGTACCAAATGCCATAAACTATTTAAAAACTATAAACCCATAGACCAAAAAAGGTATTTAAACTGAAAACATCAATAAGGAACTGGAGGATCCAGCAAGCCCGAGGAGCTGCAGTTTTCTTGGTGCCTGGTCGCCCTTGCTGGTGTTCGTGTGGGACATCCTCACACTTCGGGGGTTGAAAGGACTGTTAAAGGGATCCTTTAGGGGTTAAGTGCTTAGGGTTTTTATGTTTCCTTGAGGTGTTGACGGTGAACGGCTTAGAGCTTGGTAAGACCAACTAAACCCTATCTAGGCTTTCGGGCTTTTGGCTTCTATTCTCGTCTCTCGACACTAAATCACAAACTCCCAGAACCCCATTCGGGTGCAGGTTCCCAGTTGCAAGCCCCCCTTAACCCCCCATATAGGGGCCTGAAGTATGAGAATACGGAAGCACGGAGAACTCAAGGTTGGAATTAGAGTTGTTTGCGTCTTGTCTTGCAGGGGGGAATGCTTTAGCGGCTAGGGTTTGTGGGTTTGGCTTGAGTTTTGTTTGTCTGTTCGGGGGGTTGGGATTTGAGGGATTGTAAGGTTTCTGGCTTGGTTTACCCAGAGACTCCAATATCCCTTACTTAAGGAATATTCCTTAAATTATAGTAGGATCCCTAATATGATTTAAGGAATATTCCTTAATTAAGGGATATTGGAGTCTGTGGGTAACAGCCAGGGTCTAGGTTATCGGGCTTCGGGCTAGGGGGCTTCAGAGTGCTTCTGCTGCCGGCATCAAGCAGCACCAGCAGCCGCCCCAATGCGATTGGTCATGCTGCCGCTATAGTATTATGGGCGGATTTTACAGTTTTAGATCCTGACACTCTAGACCCTAAACCAGCGTCATGATGATTGGCGTCGTTGGTCACGGAGGTGGTTAAAGCCGCAGCAGGAGCTGCTCTTAGTCATCCAGGACAGTCCATTCGCGGAGGGATTCTAGCAGCCCAACTCTAACCCAAAAGGGCCTTTGGTCACTAAACCCTGCCTTACTTGGAGGATTAGTGGACTTAGTACGCAAGGTCATAAGCACGATAACTGACGACAAACGCAGCTATTTGTATACTTACCTTCTTTGAAACCCTAGTTACTAATCACACGATCCCTGAAGAGATCCCTGATAGAATCCTTTGGGAAAACCTTGGAGGAACCCTTTAAGTTACAAGTGTAGGGGTGATAATTGGAAAAACGTTTCGGATGTATATTATACTACACTTCTGATTCGGAGCCCTAAAGAAGAACATTGGCAATTGGTCAGCTTTCTATCGTAATCCGTGCGATCCTTTGGGTATATACTGCCGCAGAAATCCATACTCCCCGGACATCTGCCGGGCGCTCCTCTGGCTATGGTTCGCAGAGGCCGGATCAATCGAAACCCTGCACGGCATCGCAAGTTTAGGGCCTACAAGGTCTGGAGTTTAGGCTTTGGCTTAAGGTTTACACTTAGGATTTAGGGGTTAGGGTTTAGGGCTCAGGGTAGAAGGTGTTCATGTTGAGGGTTTAGGTTGAAGGTTTAGGGTTGCAAGTAATAATTGGGGGTTGATCAAAATTATGGGCCCCTTTGGTCCCCTAAACAAAAAGGAATATACTATGATAAAGACCCCAAAAGGGCCCATAATTTTGATCAACCCCAATTAACTCTGGGAGCCCGACATCAGCCAGGAACTACCAGGTCGGAAGTTTGCTGGTCATTTGCATCCCGAAGGCTACAGCTACGGCTCATCATAGAGTTTAGGGTTCACCTACTTGTCGGGTATCATGGGGAACCAAAGGTTAACCTTTTTCATAATATAAGGATTATATAGGGATTATGCTACCCCAAAAGGTTAAAGGTTGCGTACTCTACTACTAGGTTTAGGGTACGGCTCCTTCAAACAAGTGTTTGCTTTCGACATGGGCACTTACTGGGTTAATTAGGGGCTTCTGGAACTTACTATGACAGTCGAAAAATTCAGTAGAGGAACTTGGAACCTAGCAGGACAACCTAGTCTGAACTGAACAGACCAGCTCAGCCGCATGGCACGAGTCCAACACACGGATGATTTTTGGTAGGGATAATCGTAATTACAGCAAGCATGCTAGTACCAGGACNGCAGGACAACCTAGTCTGAACTGAACAGACCAGCTCAGCCGCATGGCACGAGTCCAACACACGGATGATTTTTGGTAGGGATAATCGTAATTACAGCAAGCATGCTAGTACCAGGACAATGCTGGTCACATCGACACTTGCCAGAAGATGTAGCCATGACCCTCAATTGCGAGGTGCTCTACATTCTTGCTGACATCAATCAATCAATGATGACATATCCGCCGAAGGAATGGGACCAAAGCATTTCGTTAGTCAGGCGAACTTCTCGATCTAAGCAACTCGATATTTCATCCCAGCCCCGTACCTGCTGTCACTTAGACCCGCGACATCCACCTACAAGCAGCAGCTTTTAAGCTAATGCCCACCGTTCAACCGCAAGCTGTAAACTCTAAACCCCCGAAACCAAACTCTAACCCCTAAATCCCTAAACCCCTGAACCTTCAACCCCTAACCCTCAACCCTCCCGTCTCCTTTTTTCTTCTGACAGCAGGCCTGTCTCGCTTGCATGCAGCCAGCTTAGGATTGCTTCTGTAGGTCAAACGGTTGATGAAGTAGGTCCAGACTGGCAGCAGTGTAGTTGAATGACCACGGGACGTCAGGGACGTAGTAAGAGGGATTCTTCGTTCCTTGCCGGCACTAGTCTGTGCCCTAAACTGTTAACCCTCTAAGCCAGCAGCTGGACTCTGGGTGTCTGCAACATCGAAAACCATCCGATTCGAGATGCTGCCGCGAAAGTCGGAAGTTGTAATCAGGCTGTACAGGCAATGTATCCATGCGTGGGGCTGAAAGTTCATACCTTGGGAGCTTTCAGGTAGAGGGGTCTTCAGTTTGTCTCTGTAACTTTCGAAACGCTGAAACCCTAAATTTAAACCCCAAACACTAAACACCAAACCCCAAAACCTTAACCCAAGACCCAAACCCCAAAGGACCTATATAGGGCCTCCTTTAAGGCCAATGTATATCTGTTTGGGTACATGGACCCTCAGGGAAATTCGATTGATCTTCAAATCTCTTTGGTAGCCAGTCTCGGGCTCACTTCTGAGCTCACTCACTTTCGGAGTCCGAACCGTAGCCTCGCAGAGAATGCAACCAAGGTGGAGCTGCAGTCTCAGTTTAGGGTTTTAGGTTTAGGGTTTAGAGTTTAGGGCTTATAGGGTTTAGGATTTAGTTTCTGTCAGGGTTCACGTACCCAAAGTACATATACTTTGGCCTTAAAGTACGTAGTCCCCGTATACGTACTTCAGGGCCGAAATACTGTTTGGGCACATGGACTCGGTTGGGTTTGGGGTGCAGAATACTGCAGAGACTTGAAGCCATCTAGATCTTATTTCGGTGGAGACGATCGGTCTATCACTCAACTACTACTGCACCCTCAACCCTAAACCCTAAACCCTTGTAGGGATTCCTATAAGGGGATGCTAACTATTCACGCACCTATGCCTTGGGGCTCTCGGTCCAGATCTTCGCGTGCGATCTTACCTGGATCTTTTCTTGGAAAGCTCGTTTTGGTCACGGTATCCCGGGGTTGCTAGTTGGGGAGCTGTGTTCATGCTTCGAGGCTCGGGCGGTTTAGGGTTTGTTCGGGATTCTTGGGGGTTGATGGTTAGGGTTTAAGGGTTTCCTCGGGTCTCCAAACTCGCGCAAAAGCCAAAGCCAGGCACTAAACCTGCACTTGAGCCCGGAACCTATCTCACTACTTGCGATCTATGATGCGCAACTAACCTAGACCCACAACACTGAAACATCCAAAAACCCTAAGATCCGAAAGGCCCAAGTCCTTAAACCGTAAAGGCTTTAAACCCTGAAACCTAAATCCTATACCCTAAATTTTGAGTCCCACAACCTAACGACTGAAGCCTAAACCCTAAAGCCTGAAGCCTAAACCCTAAACCCTAAACTGGGCTTTTGAGTAACCAGGGAGAAAAAAGTATAAACTTTTATTTCATAAGGGTTCCTTTAAGAAAAAAGTATTAAAGTATGGTACTCCAAAGCCCAGTAAAGCATGAAACCCAAAGGCTCCAAAGCTTCTCATCCGCGGCTCCTACCTGCAAGGGCACTGAGCGAAGCTGCTGGTTCCTCCGGTGTCATCCTTGGAGGAGGGGGGGGGGTTAGGGTTTAGGATCTAGATACCGGTGTCGTCCTTGGGGGCAGATGTTTAAGAACTCTTCCGGTTCAGGGGTTAGATACTTCACTTCGCTAGCGCTAGTTATTTTGCATTCTAGCTTAGGGGTCTGGTTCGGGGATTAGTTACTTCGCGATATAACCAGGAGCCCTGGAAGGGATCATAGGTTAAGGAACTCCTCCGCCCCCCAATGCAGGTTGTTGGGATTGGGGTTCGCAGATGAAGGATTTGGGTTGCACCTGAAACCAAAGCGACTTCACCCGAAGGAAGGCTCATGCTGCTCACCTCTTGGGGTGTCAGGAAAATAGGGGCTTACAAGGGGTTCCCAGCTTCTCATTCTCCACTTTCAAGAACTTCATGTCGGAGTCGCGGCTCTGGGCACAAAAAGTCGACCTGACCCAGCGACACCTATTATACGCTGAGACGTTACTAACAGAGATTTTGTCGCATGCCCACGTGTCCCCTCGCGGCTGGTGGTGCCTGGTCGTGAACCGGAACTTGATGTAAGTTACCATAATAGGGATATGTGGTAATTAAATATACTCATGATAACGCCAGAATGACATAAACCCTTAACCCCCAACTTCTGTCTCGACGGGCGGCAGGGTCTCGCCAGTTCGAGCCTGGGCGGGTCGTCTAATCGAGAACAAATGCGGTACTTAAAGGATCATAGGACTTAGTAATTGAGTTAATTATAAGTATATAAGGTAACAACAGTTCTAACTACTTAATTATAACCCCAATTAGCGTACTTATAACCCTACTTACTAAGTCCCATGATCCTCCAAGTAGGGTCGGGGGTTTTCGTTTCAGGGTTCCCGTAATAGTAAGGGTCCCTTCTGAGGGTTCACGCGCGAGCTCAAGCCCTGGACCACTGAAGGACCCCAACTTGTGAATTCTTCAAAATAACCAGTCCTTTTTTAGGGTACCTAGTTTTATGATTAGGATCTGTCTGCTATATAGAAATGTAGGTATCCTACAAAAGGGGCAGGGTATGACCCTATAGGTAGTTCTTAATATGAACAGCAGACCTCCAAAACCCTGTAAACTCCTGTTTAAGAACCTTAACACTAAAGAAAGAAGTAGCAACAGCCCCAAAAAATGCAACCCAGATTAACCAAGCGCTGAAGACATCCGTAAACCCTAGACTCCGAAACTCGAATCGCTCAAGTCGTTGCTTGTACAGAGCGCCTTGGAGCGCCAAAGCCCTATATCCCCTCCATTTGCTGCAGAAGATGTTGTGGAATGAAAACCCTCTGGAACCGAGTTGAAATCAGCGTAAAGTCCGATTTTGCTTTGCCCTCCCTGCCTTGACGGTGATCTTCCCCTTTAACCGGCTCACAGCAGCGGGCGCTGCCTCGAAGTGCGTGCGGCTATGTGGAGTGTAGGGTTTATGGAGGGGCTGTAGAGGTTCTATGTAAATGGGTGGTAAGGGTGAAGGTCAGCTGCTCGTCCTGCGGCATTCGCGCGCGAATCCGTCCACTCTGCCTGACGTAAACTTCGCTAAAGAGTTTGGGCCGCTGCCACAGCGGCCTGGTTTTTGCGCAGCGAGCGGCAGCGGTAGGGTGCGGTGGTCCCACACGTACCGGACATCACAGCTCAGAGTTTCAGAGTAGGCACAAAGGAGCACCTCTAAAACCCTTATTGGACCATTCCATGACCCCATAAAAGCTCGCTATAGTAACTAAGAAAAGCTTGTCCATCCGGTGCGCCGATGCCGATTCGGGCACGGATGAGAAGCCCTAAATCGTACACCCTAAGTCCTAAATCCTGAACCCTCAACTCTAAGCAACCCTAAACCTATAAACCAAATAGAAACGAAGAGACCTTGGGGTCGGCCCAAGGCAGGATGAGAACCCTACCTAGAGTAACCAAGGTACTTTGAAAAAGGCACATGTACCAATTTTTAGGGTCATAGACCGAAACCCTAAGCCCCCTAAACCCTCATATCCCGCCTTTTTGCTTACATCTGTTGCTCTAGGTACAGCCTCCGACAGGCACATTGGTAACCAGAAGACCTAAGTACTAAGTACCTTTGATGATTCAGGGTTTAGGGGTTTAGGGTTTCTAGGGTACATGGTAGACTGTAGGGTTTCTATCCTTGGAAATACTATGATGGTTTGGGCAAGTATCGCCCACCAATGTAATTATGTACTTAGGACCTTTTGGGGAAGCTACCCCCGTGCTCCGCATGAGCTTTTCAGATTCAAGCTGCTACATAGTCCCCAGCAACCCAGACCGTCAGACCTGATCGCCCGTGCCTAGCGTGAAAGACAGACACCGGTGGGGTTTCGAGTTCAGGGTATACCTTAACCCGGAATAACCTACCATTTAAGGCCCTTATATAGAGAAATCATAATAAGGAACCCTAAAACGGTAGGCTATTCAGGGTTAAGGTAGGGGTTGAGGTTCAGGGCAGAGGGTGCATTGATCATCAGAATTGTTAGGGTTGTAAGGCATGTTTCAGTATAATTATCTAGGAACTCTTGAAGGAATGTAATACGAAACATTGAAGCCGCGATCCATAATGTATGTATATACGGTCACCGTTACATGGGTTCATAAGGGTGTCTTTCAAAGACCAAAAGCCCTAAATCAGTATGAATTATGCATTCAACTGGGCGATTCTCGGCCTGATTGTGGCCTTCGCCCAGCTCCCAACCCTAAACCTCAAGCCCTACACCCTTGCCCTACTTGGAGGATCATGGGACTTAGTAAGTAGGGTTATATGTACCTTAATTGGGGTTATAAGTAATTATAACTGTAGTTACCTTACTTATAACCCCACTTACTAAGTCCCATGATCCTCCAAGNAGGATCATGGGACTTAGTAAGTAGGGTTATATGTACCTTAATTGGGGTTATAAGTAATTATAACTGTAGTTACCTTACTTATAACCCCACTTACTAAGTCCCATGATCCTCCAAGTAAGACTTGGGTCGACTGAGTGCGCTGCGCTACTTTTCTTTTCCGCCTTTTGGAGGTTCTTTTGCCTCGCCCGGGATGACAGCGTGAGGACTGTTTAGGGTTTTGGGTTTAGGGTTTAGGGTTTCCACAGAATCTAAAAACAGAACCTAAAACAGCCTACGATCTCCCACTTCTGACCCCAATAAAGAACACTGACACGTGCACCCAAGACCTGCACCATGACGTTGAGGGTTTCCAAGTAGGGGCATAGGTTCGTTGATGCTCTCATGATGACTCCTGGCGATGACAACGAGGAGAGCAGCGCTTAATGATAATGTGGTGCCTAAACCCTAAACCCTGAACCCCTAAGGAAGAACATGCTAGAAATCATGCTGGCGAGCTGGAGGCGAGGCTGATGGTTCCACCCAAGATTGCTGGATATGATGGAGATTGCCGAGAAGAAGAAACTGGCAGCGATGATCATGGCCTCCGTCATGAAGGTGTGGGTGATAGCGATGGTGATTGTGCGGATGAGGATCAGGACGATGATGATGATGGTGATGACGATGATGATGCGAAGATGATGATGATGATGATGCGGCAGAGGAGTTAAGCTCGCCGTGATTCGTCGGTGAGTGATTAAACTGTACATCAGGCTGTTGTTGGGCGGTCTTACCGTTCGTAGAAGCATGCTGGATTCCCTGCAGCTGCTACTGCTTCGTGGCTCAGATTACTCTCCGTGCCCTAAACCCTAAACCCTAAGATGCAGAGTCCAGTGTTTAGGAGCGACTGTTGTGTTTGGAAACCTACGGTTGGGCTACAGCCAACCCTTCGACTGCACTAAATGGGAGTTTCCGAAATACGGTTGATGGACAAAATCCTGCATGACCCATAATAAGGAATATACCATAATTCCCATAGTTTCGGGTCCTTAAGGTCATGCAGGATTTTGTCCATCAGCCGTAGGGGAGGTACCCTAAATAGTAGGATCCTTATTATAAGGACACCAAAATAAGGTACCCCTAATTTTCGGAAACGCTAAACCCTTATAGAGCCCTTTAAAGGAACCCTGATAGTACCCTTATAGTAACCCTTTAAAAGAACACCGGGCCCCCATGTCTATTTTCGGAAACCCCCAAATAACTACTTGAGCTGAAGGATTCTGATAATGCCCTGACTCCCCAGAGACAGAGACTCCAATATCCCTTCAAAGGGTTCCTTAAAAGGGTTCCTATAAGGGATCTATCGGGTTTAGGGTTTAGGAGACTGCAATATCCCTGAACCAAGGAATATTCCTTAAATCATCATAGGGCTCCTACCATTTTTTATGGTATATTCCTTAATGAAGGGATATTGGAGTCTCTGACTCTCAGTAGGGATTATACTATACCCGCCTTACAACTATAATAAAATACTAATGTATTCCTAAGGAGACTACAGTATAAGGATTCCGACAATGCCCTGACTCTGCACCTCATGAGGGATATGAGGTCTGCAGGCTTTTCGTCCCCACCATCCTGCAGATTTTGGAGGGCAGGTGTCACGATTCGCAACGTCGAGGTTGAGGGATTCAGAGTTTAGGGCTTTGGGATATAGGGTTTAGGCCGAAGTTGGAGGGACCTATTTTGTCAAGGTAGGAACGTAGACCATGCTATGTAACCCTACCTCTGCGAGTCTGAGACTCTGTTGATGCTGCGGGTCTGGCGATCACCTGCATGGTCTCACCAGGACCCGAGCAAGACAGGGGCCATGCTAAGAAGCCTGCCTCGGAGCCTTAGGTGACTGTGTAAGCGTGAGATTCATTTTCTCAAAAAAAACGGTCTATGGCATGTTGTTTTGGCCCAAGAAAGTTCTTTGAGCCTGAGGTTTTATCAGCCCTATCCTGACAAAAACGGAAACACATTCGAATCAATCAGTCTTGATGCCGCAAGACCGTATAGGGCAAGGGATAATGGCGACCTCCCGCAATCCTTGTTGACACCGTGAAAACACCCTGTGCCAAACAATTCCGAAGCATCGAAAGCCTACAAGCAACCCAGACAAACCCAAAAAATATAATCTTAGCTGTTTCTTAGGGGTTGTATAGTAACCTAGGTTCCTGAGTAGCCCCATTATGATAAGGGTACCCTTTTTCCTACTGTTTGGTTTGCATAAGGGAGCCCTAGACCAAAAAGGGCAAAAGGGTACTACTCGGGAACCTAGAACCCGAAATGAAAAATTACCCTAAACCGGTGAGTCACTGATTTCCTCCTTGAAGCGCTTTCTTTCTGTCTCGAAGAGGGCGACAGCTTCGGCATCCTGTCGAACACCGAGGTCTGGGATCTATGAGAACCCGAAACCCCAAACCGGTTTAGCGTTTAGGGCTTACTTGAAGGGGCAGGGGACTTAGCAAAAAGGTTGTTAAGTAGAGTTATAAGTGCCCTAAATGGAGTTACCCTAATTATAACCCTACTTATAACCAACTTACTAAGTCCCCTGCCCCTTCAAGTAAGGTTTAGGGAACACGGAGGGTCTCGGGAGGAGTTCCTCTCCTGAGGAAGCTAGCCTATGAGGGGTGTGTTCAGGGTTCAGGATTTGGGAAAATTTAGAGTTTATGACATAGGAACGGTTGATTATAGGGCTTGTGAAGGAGTTAAACTGAAACATATGTAGACCGTAAAAAACGAAAAAAACTTCAGTAGGTTTTGTAAGTATTGAGTGCTGTGAGGCCCTAATCCAAACCTAAGGCTCACCACACCTAAGACGAGTGAGCACCTTCGCTCCAACCCTTCTATCCAGACATTGTATAAATGGACTCCGAACACTGAGCCCCATAATGTAGGGGCCTTAATAATTAGAATAGGGTTTGGGGGTATATTCTACTGTAAGGAGCCCCCAAAACCCTGTTCAACTTATTAAGGGCCCTATATTAGGCATCCTGGAACTCTATGTGTGGGTTAAGAAAATTCGGACCTTTTGCAGGGCTTCCATTTAGTGGGATGGGTCTGGCCCCAAAGCAAAGAAACACACTGAAGCCTGCACCCTTAAATTCTATGGAAAGCACAGCACGACACGCGGCTCCTGCCTAAGCTGTTGCAAACTGAGGCTCATCCGTCTCTTTAGCTTTGTAATTTGGTTCCCTACTCACGCGCTCATCTGTCGAATGTCGCTTACCGTTTGTTGCGGCTTTACCAGCGACTGCACAAACTCTGCTCCATCCGTCGCCATTGGAAGTTGAACTCAACCCAGCATGCACTTGTGTTGAAGCCACGACAGAAATGGACCCACATTAGACACTTCTGACAAGCTTCGTGTTAGGAGAAGCCATGCACTAAACCCGTTTTTTGTGCCCATGGTGCACCATGACATGTTCCTGTACCCAGCCATCATGATCCTAAAACTGACCCGCAGCGGTGTATCCTCCTTTCCGGCCCCCAGAATGCTTACGAGGTTGGACTTGACCCTTCATTGGGGTCAATCCAGAACCCTAAACCCTAAACCCTCAAGTTTACTTAGCCTACTTGTCGGGTATCATGGGGAACCAAAGGTTAACCTTTTTTCATAATATGAGGATTATATAGGGATTATACTACCCCAAAAGGTTAAAGGTTGCCTACTCTACTACTAGGTTTAGGGTACGGCTCCTTCAAACAAGTGTTTGCTTTCGACATGGGCACTTACTGGGTTAATTAGGGGCTTCTGGAACCTACCATGACAGTCGAAAAATTCAGTAGAGGAACTTGGAACCTACTGGCAGTAGCAGGACAACCTAGTCTGAACTGAACAGACCAGCTCAGCCGCATGGCACGAGTCCAACACACGGATGATTTTTGGTAGGGATAATCGTAATTACAGCAAGCATGCTAGTACCAGGACNGCAGGACAACCTAGTCTGAACTGAACAGACCAGCTCAGCCGCATGGCACGAGTCCAACACACGGATGATTTTTGGTAGGGATAATCGTAATTACAGCAAGCATGCTAGTACCAGGACAAATGCTGGTCACATCGACACTTGCCAGAAGATGTAGCCATGACCCTCAATTGCGAGGTGCTCTACATTCTTGCTGACATCAATCAATCAATCAATCATGACATATCCGCCGAAGGAATGGGACCAAAGCATTTCGTTAGTCAGGCGAACTTCTCGATCTAAGCCTGTTCTCAACTGAGATTCTCAACCCTTGGGTCCTTTCGACTTTTCCCTAAACCCTAAACCCTAAACCCCTAAACCCTAAACCCCTTAGGGCCTGTTCTCAACCCCTCAACGGCCCAAAGACCCCAAACCCAAACAGGAATCCTTCAGGCCCACAGGGTCCTAGGTACAGGGTTTAGGGTTTAGGGGTTTAGGGTTTGGGTTTAGGGTTTAGTGGTTTAGGGTTTAGGGGTTTAGGGTTTAGGGTTTAGGGATTAGGGTTTAGGGGATACTTTCCCAAATCATAATCGTAATTAATTCCCATTAAATATAGGGTTGTAATATAGAAACCCTACATTCTACTCTATAGGTACTCGGGACTCTTTGGGAAGGAATCCGAAGGGTTGGAAGCCTCGAAGTCTTTCTTCCGCTTCTTCTCCCGCTCGGCATCTTCAATAAGCTGGTAGTGCTCGAACTCGGCCTGTGATGTAGGGGCCTAAATAATTACCTATACTATTTTGGTGGTTCTTAGTATAGTCATAGTATAATGGGCCCCAAAACCCTATTCTAATTATTACGGCCCCTATCTTACGGACCCGGTTGTTTGCGCGTTTGGAGCTTTAGAGCTTTTGGGTTTTTAGGGCTCTTGAGTGTAGGTTTGCGGAGATTATGCTTTGAGAGGTTCAATATATGCAAGGTTTAGGGTGTGTGTTGAAGCTACTCAAGAGCTCGGGAATTTTACAAGGGCTTGGGTTTCAGGATCTATAAGTTCTAAGCTTACGGTGTTTAAGCTGTGGAGCGTAGGGTTTGCTGTGGGATGTATAGGGCGTTTCGTGATCATCAACGGCTTAGGTTTTACTAAGGCTCAGGGTTTGGGGTTTACTTTGCGGCTGGGGTTGAGAAATTGTCGAAAAAGCCTCGAAACCCAAATCCTTGTGGGTGTTGAGTTCTCTAAATTAGGTTTCCTTCTTGGGCCCCCGAATAGTATGGCACCCTTATAAAACGGACCCTAAAAGGAACTCTAATTTAGAGAACTACCCACATGTTGATTTGTTAGGGGGTGCGCATGGTATACTGCACCTCTCTGTTCTCGATGTCTCAGGTTTGATAGACTTCATTTTCCTGCCCTTTCTTTTGCTTCGTGATACTTCAAGCTTTTCTTCTGGAAAGCATGACCTAAGGCTAAATCCGCGGCCTGTAGCCCACCAGCTCCACAGCTGCCTCCAAACCCTGAAGCCGGAACCGGGAGCTGCATTGACATATCACAGGCCGAGGTTCCGAATAGCAGGGTTTAGGGTTTAGGGCTTTATCGCTATGTACGTGATTCGGTTCCCAGTCAGGCCGGGAGTGCAGAGTTATCGAAGCGCCTTGCGATTACGGTACACCTAGAACCCTGACCTAAACCGTGTGTTTGTCTGAGCTTGCGAGGTCACATAGAGACATGTCGATGCTGCGCGAATCCGCCACTCACGGCTTTGTCGCGATGTATCTGTGTTACATTCTGATTTAATGCCTGTGAAGAGAGGTAGTTGCTACAAAGATCTGATATGAAACTTCTGAACCTAAACCCACAATTGAAGACGAGACCCTGAACCCCAAACTGCGGCCTCATCGATCGTGTGGACGTTGTACTTATCCTCTTTATCCTGCGGTGGAGCAAAGTTCAATGGCAGAACTCCGTGTTCCGAAACACCCCTTGAAACTCAATCTGTTTTAAAAGAGGTCTCCAGAATCTGGATCGCAGGTCAGAGACCAGTCAGAAGGTCTGGCAGCACGTAAGTGCTTTCTCCCTTATGCAGAGGCTGCTTCCATGTCACAGCCTGGTTCACCCTGAGCAAGTCATCCAAGCAGTGCTCTGATCTCAACTCCTCTTGCTGAACCCTCGGTGCCCGTAGAACCATCATAAACACTGATGTGTTTGATAATCCCTCGAGTTTTGCTGCAATAGAATGCACCACAGTTTTTAAGAGCACTAAAGGAAATACATGTGTGCATGACACATTCAGTTAATGAGCATGCATTTTGACACTGCCTGCCTGTCATTCCAACATTTTCTGGTGCAGCGTGCACAGCATCTCTTGGCACATTATCGTAGTTTGCCATCGCGTGCCATAACAAGTACAGATTATCTCAATTTTTTTGGGGAATATACCTTAATCAAACTTTCGTGCAAACGGTGCAAAATACATATGGGCTCAGTGTGGTTTCAAGACCTGTCCCCTCGAGAAGTTATACCCATCATCAAATAAAATCCAAGCTCGCGGCTTTACACCTAAACCCTAAACCCCAAACCCCAATCCCTAAACCCTAAGCCCCAAACCCCAATCCCTAAACCCTAAACCCCAAACCCCAATCCCCAATTCCCTGCCCCGAAGCTTTCTCTCGGAAAGCTGAAGTGCCTCGTCAAACCTCTTTCGAGGAACTCTACATACCGGAGCCCGTGATTTCATGATGCTTGTCTTAAACATGCTGCCTGGCCTTAGAAGCCCCTTACAGGTGGCTAGTTCTTCTTAGTACTCCCATCAGACCCCCTTTACCTTATAGGAGTGGTATGGGAGGCTTATGGGAAACTACCCGCCTAATAACTACGAGTACAGGCGGCTTTTGAGTAACCAGGGAGAAAAAAGTATAAACTTTTATTTCATAATGGTTCCTTTAAGAAAAAAGTATTAAAGTATGGTACTCCAAAGCCCAGTGTAAATGGCTTAGACCCTAAACCCTAAACCCTAACTGTATCCTTCCGCCCTTTCGGGCCGACGCGAGGTTTTGGGGTTTGTGGCCTCTACCTAGCAAACTTACCCTGTTTCAAAGGAAACCCTAAGCCCCTTAGGGCGATTGAGGGCTTAGGGCTTCTAATGCTACGAGTCATAAGCCCCCTTGAAAGGAGTAACATGGGTACATGTTCTCATTGTTATCCTTTAGCAACTGCCTTTTCCTATAACTCTTCAACTATGACTATGATATATACCGTTATGACTACTCAAGAAATATCTAAATGTCAACAATGGAAAGGAAAAGACGACCCCAAACCCTAAGCCTAAACCCGTGACAAGCCCCTTTAGTCGCAAAGGCTGCCTGATCTTTCTGAGTATCATTACTTAAAGAATCATGGGACTTAGTAAGTAGGGATATAAGTATCTGTACTTGCCGTACTCATAACACCAATTACTAAGTCCCATGATCCTTTAACTATAGATGATGAATATTATTAATATTGTCACTATCCAGGACACCCCAAGGGCCCTTTAAATAGAGCCCTTACGGTCCTTAATAGTGGGTATTTGGGGTATGATAGAGGGTAGTTGGGGGGTCTAGGATTACTAGTATATAGTCTTCTTATTATTACTCTGATTGACTGGCCTGATCTTTCTCGTCTTCTTTGTTGTTGGCGATCTGCTCGGCAGCAGACTGCCCGTCGCGCTTGAACTCCGGCCTTTTGCTAGCAGCTTCGGGCTTTAGGGTCTCGGCATCCTTAGAGGGATCCAAAAAGGTTCCTATAAGCATGCTGTAAGGAGCTTCGGGAATTCAGGAGAATAAGGGTTTAGGGTTTAGTAAGGGCCTATCGATATACTGCACAAGCCTGTTGCTTTCGTAAGCAAGCCTTACACATCCGATGCAAGAGAAACGCCGGCAACGCTCCGTAAACCCTAAGCCCCAAACCCTAAACCCCAAACCCCAAACCCTAAATCCCTAAACCCTAAACCCCAAACCCCAAACCCTAAACCGCAAACCCTAAACTCTAAACCCTGAACCCCAAACTTGAGGCCCTTGCAGGTTTCGAAGAACGGTCTCCTTTCGCTCGGCTTCTTTCTCCGCCTTGCCGGACGGAGCAGACGTAATGCAGGGGCCATTATAATTAGAATAGGGTTCCTTTTTGAAGGGGGCTATAAGGGCTACTATAAGGGCTCTATAAGGGTACTGCAATGTAGGAGCCTTCATAGTTTTAGCAGGAGCCACCACAATACGGTTGATGGACAAAATCCTGCATTACCTTAAGGACCCTAAACTATGGGAATTATGGTATATTCCCTTTTATGGGTCATGCAGGATTTTGTCCATCAACCGTAGTATAGGTAATTATTAAGGAGCCTATATTAACCTCTCCATTTTGGTTGAGGGTTGAACGGGTGTCGGGGGGCCAGGAGTTCGGGAGGGCAGTAGGTGATTACGGGGCTTGCGGGGTATTTGGTCTTGCGGGCAATTGCCAGCTATGCAGACTGATACAGGTCCTGGTGGCTACTTGAAACAAAATGGTTTAGCCTAAGCCAGAGAGATGAAGAGTACTTGAAGGGGCAGGGGACTTAGTAAGTAGGTTATACGTAGAGTTATAAGTGCCCTAAATGGAGTTACCCTAATTATAACCCTACTTATAACCAACTCACCAAGTCCCCTGCCCCTTCAAGTATGGTGTTTGGGCCCTACAATCAAGGAGACCCTACTTGGAGGATCATGGGACTTAGTAAGTAGGGTTATAAGTACCTCAATTGGGGTTATAAGTAATTATAACTGTAGTTACCTTACCTATAACCCTACTTACTACGGTTGATGGACAAAATCCTGCATGACCCATAATAAGGAATATACCATAATTCCCATAGTTTAGGGTCCTTAAGGTAATGCAGGATTTTGTCCATCAACCGTAAGTCCCATGATCCTCCAAGTAGAAGCCCTGACACAGCCTGACAGGACACCTAGAGGAAACACGAGAAGGCACCCTAGAAGAAACCCCTAAAAGAAACCCTCTTAGGAACGGTACAACAGACTTCTTAAAACAGAGTCCCAGAGAGAGAGCGAGAGAGAGAGAGAGAGAGCGAGAGAGAAAGCTTTGGAGTTAGGTTTGCGAAGCGTCCCACCTCCGACTTCTTGACCTGTGTCACGATGTCCCGAACTTTGCCATCGCCCTCAGATAGAGCTGGCTATTATCATTAGTGTTACTGCTCTGGATCTTATTATTATTGCCGTCGTCAACATTTTTGCTGTTGTTGTTCCGCTTAGCAGTAGTGGAAGCATTACTATATAATTGTTACGTATTATTGTTATTGACTGCAAGGGGTTTGAAAATGACCGTAGTGGGTATGAAAATTATAGGGCTCGAATAGGTCTTTGTAGTTTTCTGACAGTAGTTGACAGTAACACATCAGCAGTTCGCAGAGTCAAAATCCCTTGAGCGTTAATAAGAGGTCTCGTTGAAAGGATTCTCATGGGTTTTATAACGGCGAACAGCTGCTGCAGGACCTTCTTCAGGAACCACAGCAGGCCCAGAAGAACCTGAGCGGGAAGCCAAACCAGCACCTCAGTTCTCACCACGTGTCTATGCAAAAATGCCGTGAAGTGAAACTTTGCAGACTGGTGGGTAGTTGGACGCCATCCAAACTCTGGTTGAAGTCGTGGCCAAAGGTCAAAGTCTGCAGACTGCTGGGTAGTTGGATGCCCTCCAATCTCTGGTTGAAACGGAAGCCAAAAATCAAACTCTGCAGGCTGCTGGGTAGTTGGATGCCCTCCAATCTCTGGTTGAAGTCGTGGCCAAAGGTCAAAGTCTGCAGACTGCTGGGTAGTTGGACGCCATCCAAACTCTGGTTGAAACGGAAGCCAAACGTCAAACTCTGCAGGCTGCTGGGTAGTTGGATGCCCTCCAATCTCTGGTTGAAGTGGTCACCAAACGTCAAACTCTGCAGGCTGCTGGGTAGTTGGACGCCATCCAAGCTCTGGTTGAAGTCGTGGCCAAAGGTCAAAGTCTGCAGACTGCTGGGTAGTTGGATGCCCTCCAATCTCTGGCTGAAACGGAAGCCAAACGTCAAACTCTGCAGACTGCTGGGTAGTTGGATGCCCTCCAAGCTCTGGTTGAAGTCGTGGCCAAAGGTCAAAGTCTGCAGACTGCTGGGTAGTTGGATGCCCTCCAATCTCTGGTTGAAACGGAAGCCAAACGTCAAACTCTGCAGACTGCTGGGTAGTTGGATGCCCTCCAAGCTCTGGTTGAAGTCTTCGCCAAATTCCAAACTCTGCAGACTGCTGGGTAGTTGGATACCATCCAAGCTCTGGTTACAACGGTTGTCAAAAGTCAAACTCTGCAGACTGCTGGGTAGTTGGATGCCCTCCAGGCTCTGGTTGAAGTNACGGTTGTCAAAAGTCAAACTCTGCAGACTGCTGGGTAGTTGGATGCCCTCCAGGCTCTGGTTGAAGTCTTCGCCAAATTCCAAACTCTGCAGACTGCTGGGTAGTTGGATGCCCTCCAAGCTCTGGTTGAAGTCGTGGCCAAAGGACAAACTCTGCAGACTGCTGGGTAGTTGGATACCATCCAAGCTCTGGTTACAACGGTTGTCAAAAGTCAAACTCTGCAGACTGCTGGGTAGTTGGATGCCCTCCAGGCTCTGGTTGAAGTNACGGTTGTCAAAAGTCAAACTCTGCAGACTGCTGGGTAGTTGGATGCCCTCCAGGCTCTGGTTGAAGTCTTCGCCAAATTCCAAACTCTGCAGACTGCTGGGTAGTTGGATGCCCTCCACGCTCTGGTTGAAGTCTTCGCCAAATTCCAAACTCTGCAGACTGCTGGGTAGTTGGATGCCCTCCACGCTCTGGTTGAAGCAGCCGCCAAACGTCAAACTCTGCAGACTGCTGGGTAGTTGGACGCCATCCAAGCTCTGGTTGAAGTCGTGGCCAAAGGTCAAAGTCTGCAGACTGCTGGGTAGTTGGATGCCATCCAAGCTCTGGTTGAAACGGCTGCTAAACGTCAAACTCTGCAGACGGCTGGGTAGTTGGATGCCCTCCAAGCTCTGGTTGAAACGGAAGCCAAACGTCAAACTCTGCAGACTGCTGGGTAGTTGGATGCCCTCCAAGCTCTGGTTGAAACGGAAGCCAAACGTCAAACTCTGCAAGCTGCTGGGTAGTTGGATGCCCTCCAATCTCTGGTTGAAGTGGTCACCAAAGGTCAAACTCTGCAGGCTGCTGGGTAGTTGGACGCCATCCAAGCTCTGGTTGAAGTCGCGGCCAAAGGTCAAACTCTGCAGACTGCTGGGTAGTTGGATGCCCTCCAATCTCTGGTTGAAACGGAAACCAAACGTCAAACTCTGCAGACTGCTGGGTAGTTGGATGCCCTCCAATCTCTGGTTGAAACGGAAGCCAAACGTCAAACTCTGCAGGCTGCTGGGTAGTTGGATGCCCTGGTTGAGCTGTTGGCTGGAAAGCCACGTGAGTGACATCGTTTCGTCCAGGGCAGCTACATCAGACAGAGTTTTCTCCTCGAGTAGGTGCTCCCAAAGAATCGTGACACGACCCGCGCCAAGCTTCCGTACCACGTACCAGATCTCGTCGTCCTGGAGTTGATGCTGCAGCAGCTGGCACTGATTGATAAAACAACCACCGGATGTCAGCACAAGTAAACCTGCAGGTTGGCCAAGTCTCGCTGCGATGCGTTCCGCTGCTTCCCACCCGGTTTGGGCAGAATCAACCTCCAGCTCAAAGCTGGAACCTGCCAAGCAATAAACGCTCACGGTCTGCTTAGCCCTGTCTTGACTGGCCTCTGCAGGCTGCGGGACGCTCAACATCTGCTTCATTGCGCCTTCGGACGCATGTAATCGGCCATGCCTCTATGGTTTTGAAAGCCCGGTAGTCCCCAAGTTTAGAGTTTTGGGTTTAGGTGTCAGGTTTAGGGCGTAGGGCTTAAGGGTTTAATGGATTGAAAACGGTCGGTAAGTTTTCAGGTTAAAAGTTAGCCACTGACAACGAGGATACCTTGTTCCTTTTGTGTTCACTTGCGAAAGGGGTAGAAGGGCACTACTCTTTGAACCAGGAGATTACAGTCACGGCTTCAAAACTTCGGGGCTAAGGGATTGAAGGCCGGTGGTCTGGGGTTTGTTAGAGCTGGGCTCGGTCTTCAGCCCGCAAACCCTAAATTATAGAAGGCTTGCGCTTAAGTGCGCAGGTTTTGGTTTAATAAGCAGAAGGAATGCAGGGTTGCAGGCAAGCCATTGACAATCAAAGCTCAAAGTGGAGGTAAAAGTACGCCCTTGGAGGTTCATGGGTGGCTATAAGTGGGCTTTTAAGTAGGGTAACTCTACGTAGTCAAAAGCCATATTAAGGGACTTGCAACTCCACTTATCTACCTATGAACCTCCAAATAGATTTCATCCAATTTGCTACAATGCTCAACTTGCTGGCTTGGAAAAGCCACAAAACAAACAACCCCAACTTCGGTGCCACAAAACCAAATGTTAGGGTTTAGGGTGGGAAGGGCCAAAAATAAGGGGCTGGAAAGGGGCCGGGAAAAGCCCGGAAACCAACACTGGACAGGAGGGCTTGGAAATGTTCAATACGCCTAAATTTCCAGAAAGCCGAGTTTGACGGACGGTTTGCAAAACTTCAACTCAAGCCCAAAATCGCAAAGTTCAGGGGCCTGGGATGGATCAACTTTGGAGGCCTGGCAAGGCAAAACAGTACAAGAACAAACAAAATTTGGGTGGGCCTGGAGAGGGCCAAAAAGCCCAAACTTGGGGGCTTGGAAAGGCACCCAGAAATGGCGAAATTAATTTGGGGCTTGGATTGGCCCAAATTTGGGGCTTGGAAAAGGCCAAAAGGCCCGAGTTTGGAGACTTGGAAGTCACCAAGAAGGACAAACACCAAACCTTGGTGGCCTGGACAAAGTTGGGGGCCTGGAAAAGCCCAAAACAGGACAACACGTTCAAATTTGGGTCGTCGACCTGGAAAGGTGCAAACAAATCCAAAGGTGCAAACAACTAAGGCATTTTTGTGGGTCGGGCGCTTTTGGTTTGTAGTTAGGGCCGTTTTGTAGTCAGGTTACTGATGGGTTCTTGTTGGGATTATAAGAAGTATATACCTCAAGTCACACTAGGTATCCCTCCATATTTTAGAATCAATTACTCAAGTCATGAATTTTGGAGTCTGTGGGGAGTCCCGCAGACCTTGGTTAGGGTTACTCTCAACTATAGCGAGGTTATTCCGAAAATGCTTCTCCATAACATGTAATAATACCAGATACCCCAAAACCTCTTAATTAAGGAATATACTGTGCAACAGACCATGAAGCATAATTAGCGGGATCCTTTCTGTATGTAAAGGTACATTCCTTGACTCGGCACTTTCGAAGTCTTTCGATCGAACGACCCCGAGACACCCTGAACTGGGGACGCCGCCGT
Organism: Symbiodinium sp. clade A Y106; assembly: GCA_003297005.1. NCBI lineage: Eukaryota > Dinophyceae > Suessiales > Symbiodiniaceae > Symbiodinium > Symbiodinium sp. clade A. Next base: position 275,563 of record BGNK01000061.1, read on the forward strand.
GATCTCTTGCACCAGCGTTTCGGCCCGGACGAAGTTCATGCCTTTACGATCACGGCTTAGGGTTTGAGGTTTAGGGCAGTTTAGGGTTTAGGGTACTATAAGGGCTCCGGTAAGCGTTACCATAAGGGCTCCTACAAGGGGCACTGAAATCCTTTTTGGAAAGCTTGTGGGGTCACGGTTTAGCGTCTACCTGGACCCCCAGAAACCCTCCTTTCCCTCTATAAGTCCTTGAAGAGATAGGTTTGCGGGATGTAAGTAGGGCTTAGTCTTCAAGGTGTAGGACTTGAGACTTAGAATGTAGGGTCATGCATTCAAGGAGGAAGTAGAGGACTGGGACAAGGGTGCCAGGGTTGTGGGGCTGGGACCCAGACAGACTACCCTACGCAAGGGTTTCGGAGCTCAGGGCTTGTGGGGTTTAGGGTTTAGGGTCTACAGGAATTAGACCCTAACCCTAAACCCTAAACCCCTAAACCCTAAACCCTAAACCCCTAAACCCTAAACCCTAAACCCCTAAACCCTAAACCCTACACCTTGAACCCTATAAACCCTGAAGTCTGACCTATAACTCGGAAACTCTTAACGTCCCGAACACCTCCCTAAAAAAGACGTCGAAGCCCTGAAACCTGAATCCTAAACCCTAAATCACTCTAACTCGATACATCTAACCCCCAACACCTCAAGCCGCCAAACCCAGAAACCCTAGACCCCTAAACCCTAAACCTCCCTGTCGCTACCTCGCCTTCGTCCCGCAGGCAGCGTCGGGCGAGCAAAGGACGGAAGGTCGGCCCAAGATGCACTCTGGGTTTACAGAAAAATAGCGGGTAAAATAGTGTGTACAGACCTTGTATTACGACTGCTACAGTGTTTACAGGATTTGACATATGCTCGGGGTTTTAAGGTTTAAGGGCTTAGGGCTCCGGGTTGAGAGCTACATTTGAAGATCGATTGAGTGGCAAAGGTTTACGGTTCAAGGGTCAGTGCAAGTGCCTGGACCCCAGTAGAAAAGCAACTCCTAACTGCCAAACACTGCACGCTAACATCGAGTCGCGCTTGCTTGGAGTTAAGCCTTAAGCGGGCCAGCCTCGACATGTGGAGCTTTAGGCTTACTTACCGGAGTTTGAGATGTGAGAGGATGGCTTTGAAGTACATTGCTCGGCAGAGTATTATTGGATCTAAGGAATCTAAGGCTCAGGGTTTCGGGACTTCCAGTGGTTCTCCAAACACCTCTTGAGCGCTAAGGAAGCTTGCGAAACAATTCATGTGGGATCTGAGGTCAATTGTTTTGTATCTATTGGTCATGTTGGAATGTGTCTGCCACCTCGGTGAAGGTGTCTAAGTCGGATCTTGAACAGCATAATAATTGCATGGCGTGTCTGCCTTTTGAGCCACACATACAAAACTTATGGCAGTGCTGTGGTTTCGGCAGCTGCTGGCAGCTGTTGCTGTTGTTGTCGCTGTTGCTGTTGCTGCTGGTCGCTCACAGCAACTACAACCCTAGGGGGTCACGTACCCAAATAGTATACGTAATTATATTCTGGCTTTTAGAGAACTAAACATACCAAGAGGGTCCATATATACTACTATTATGGAATCAGGACCCCTAAAACATCATCAGGATGGTCTTTTGGGACCCAGTTCCATGATGGTACGGTTGATGGACAAAATCCTGCATGACCCTAAGGACCCTAACTATGGGAGTTATGGTATATTCCTTATAATGGGTCATGCAGGATTTTGTCCATCAGCCGTAGTGTATGTCAAAACCCTAAACCCTGAACCCTAAACCCCAAACCCTAAACCGCTCAGGGATACATCAAACGAAAGCCAAAGCTCCGCGCCTGGTCTCGGTCTCCTCCGGCACATCCACCGCCTGGGTTCTTGTTGAGGGGTGATAAGATACCTTTACCCAGACCCCCGGGAGGATCTAGAAAGTAGATCCCCTAATTTGGGGCCCTATACTACTAAGGGTACTTTATAGGAACCCCCAGTCTTTTAGTATCTTACCCAGAGGGTCCCACATACACTACCATTATGGAATTAGGTCCCCAAAACCAAAATAAAATAGGGATGGTTTTTGGTGCTCAATTCCATGGGTAGTGTATATGGACCCTCCGGGTAAGATACCTTTGATAAGGAAAAACATACCATTTACCAGAGATCCCTAGTATGGTAACTTAAACCCTAAACCCTATACCCTTAAGGAACCCTTATAAATCCCTTGAAGGAAGCCTCATAGACCCCTTAAAGGATCCCTAAAAAGATCCCTGTTATGGTGACTTAAGTTAAATTCATTAACAAGAACCCAGGCGCCTCGATCATCTTCTGATCTTGCAGCTTCCGAATGGCCTCCGAAGAACACGGTAGAGGTAGACCCCCCCCCCCCCCCGGGGGGCAGAGCCTAGGTTTAGGGTTTTTGGTTTACAGGGTTTAGGGCTTTTGGTTTATAGGGCTAAGGGTTTTTGGTTTATAGGGCCCCGGGTTTTTGGTTTATAGGGTTTAGGGTTTTTGGTTTGTAGGGTTTAGGGTTTTGAACTTTCGGGTTTAGTGGTATGGTGTAGGATAGTTTCGGGCTGAGGGCCAAGGGTCGAGGAAACAAACAGGGAGCTAGTCGTTGCTTCTCGGGTTTAGGGCTGACCAACTAAGTTCCCCAGTAGCCCTTAATAATAGGGGTACCCTGTTTTCGTACTGCTAGGTTTTAATCAGGGAACCCCAAAAGGGAACAGGGCAAAAGGGTGCTACTGGGGAACCTAGCCAAATAAAAGGAGTCGTCGGAGCTGTGCCGGAGTTGGAGGCTTTTGGGCTGTTTGGAGTGCTGGGGGGCTGATGGTTTAGATCTAGGTGGGTTCGGGTTTGGTTTAGCCTGAACACGACCAGCAACAGCTCAGTTGGCAGGCATTTGGAGTGGGGACTTTGGTTTAGAAATAAAGGGATTGATAGCTGTAAGGCTCAGAAAGGGTTTTGGCAACAGATCTTGTGGAAAATGCCAAGTTGTGGAACTAGGGAAGACAGACTAAACTGTGAAACCAGTAATCGAGGGGCATAGGGGTTATCAGTTATAGCCCCAAGGGTCCAAGTACCTAATAATCATATAATCTCCAAAATCCTAACCTACATAACTACTATCCTAAAGCCGAGTACCTAATTATTGGGTCCTTTGGACCCTTGGGGTAGGGGCTTGGAGCAGATTTGGGGATGTCTGGAGCTCAGGATGGCCTAGGTTTTTGGACAGAATGGTTCTACGGTTCAGGGCACGGTAGCATTCGATTTGCATTTGCCAAGAAGGTCCATATATACTACTATTATGGAATTAGGACCCCCCAAACATTATTAGGATGGTCTTTTGTGGGACCTAGTTCCATAGTGGTAGTGTATGTGGACCCTCAGGGTTGCATGATGCATGGATCACTACTTTCTGAACGCGCAAAAATCTATCATCGATAATCGTCCGTCCTATTAAGTCCCAAAACCTTGAACCATACTCTAAGGGTCCAAAGGACCCAATAATTAGGTACGTAGCTACGGGTTACTATTTGGGAGAGTATATGATAATTAGGTACTTGGACCCTTGGGACTACAAAACAAAGTTCGACAGATTCAAAGTCGTAGTTGCTGGGTATCATAACCCTCCAAATCCTACAAACCTAAACTCCGCAGGCCATAAAGCCTTAAACTGTCTGAAGTCTGAAACCATAAACAAAGCCCTAAACCCTGAACCTCAAACCTCTACTAAACCCTAAAAGCCTCAACCCTAAACCCTAACCCCAAGGGTCCAAGTACCTAATAATCATATAATCTCCAAAATCCTAACCTACATAACTACTATCCTAAAGCCGAGTACCTAATTATTGGGTCCTTTGGACCCTTGGGGAACCTATCTTCGAACAAAAGCCCGTAAAATACATCCTTATGATAGCCCTTATAGTAGCTCTTATAGACCCCTTTTAAAGGAACCCTATTCTAATTATTGGGTCCTTTGGACCCTTGGGGTAAGGTCAAAACATCCAGCTGCCCTGTGCCTGAAACAAGCGAAGGAAGTCGAAATGCGTCGAATCCGCCCACCTTCCCGTTGGGCTTTGTAGGAGTTCTGTATAGTAGGGTTTATAGTTATGTTATAGGGTTATAAGTATCATAAGCAAAATTAGGATCCCTTTTGGTGTACTTATAACTCTACTGTAAACCCCATAAAGTTGGAAACCGGATTAAGGCCAAATAGTGCTGGGATTACCTATACATTACTCTTAAGGATTGAGGCTATGGGGTTTCCAACTTTTGGGCTTCTGCTGTAGCAGGGTTTAGGGCCTATAGGTTTAGGGTTTAGGGAGCTCTACCTGCAGTATCCATTGTTTTTAACGTTAAACAAACAGTATCCATTGTCATTATTTCCCTTTCTGGATTGCCTTATATAGCCCATATGTAGATTTTTTGGGGGGTGGGTATGGCCCTAAACTCTACCCACAGGCCCCATAGTAGTTCCTTTTTGGGTTCATTTCTTGAATCCAACAAGGTAATCCCCACAAGGAACTACTATGGGGCTTATGGGTAAACCCTACCCAACTGCCTTGAGCAGATGCTGGCCGCCAGATCCCCGAGCGTGAAGGGCCCCACGAAGCAGGTGCTCATCTTCAGCACGGCCGCCTCGAAGAGAAGTCGGAGCTGGAGTTCTTCGGGGTCGGCATTTGGGGTTCAGGGTTCGTGGTTTACCTAGAGGCTCATACCTTATCCCTTTTGTTTAAGGTACCTAATTCTATATAACAGATCCTAACCATAAGACTAGGTATCCTAAAAGGTGGGGGGGTAGGGTATGAGCCTCTAGGTAGGGCCTGAGGATCCTCAGGTTGTCCATAAGATTTCCTACTGCAGGTTTGTCTTAAAGATTTAGCCCTGAACCCTAAACCCCTGAACCCTAAACCCTATAGATAGGCATTTCTTACTAAAGGAATCCTATCTTACGGGTTTAGGGGTTCAGAAGTCTAGGATCTAGAGTGTTGGGGGAGAGAAACGGGTCAATCTCGAGACTCGGATCTTAAAGTCCAGTCCACATGCCCGGATATATTAACAAAAACCTAAATAAGTACCAATACTACTTTGGGGGTTCCTTATTATAATTAGAGTATAATAGGGCGCCCAAACCCTATCCTAATTAAGGCCCCTACATTATAAACAAAGAAATGCCAAGCGGGCCTGCATGAAGCTACATGAGTACGCGGAAGAGGGGATCTGCATAAGGCATTACAACTACAAGCACCTACAACCCCAATGCCGGTACTTATAGCGCTTGTGGAAGGCGAGAGACTTGGAGCATCCCCCTTGCAAGTACTGGCCCTACCTGAGAGCCAGAAACTTGGAGTATTAACATAACCATGCCCTGACAGGTGAAGCCGCCTTTTACTGTCCTTAATCGTTACTTTTGTTTAAGGGTTATTGTAGGGGCCTCCGTCTTGAGTGTCAACCCCATCTCTCTAACCCATGAATCCCAAACCTTGTCCACGTGACCCTCAGCCTCAACTCCCGCCGAAACGCCGTCACCATCATCAGCGGCAGCATCAGCATCACCTGCCTCTTCTCCACAGTCATCACCACAGCCAGCTTCCGAAAACCCTTGTAGCCCTAATTTGGATTCTCTATACTACAAGGACCTCAAACGAAACGGAGCCCTGACTCTCTCGGATGAGTGCACAGATGACGGGTCAGAACCCTAAACCCTAAACCCTTTAGGACCCTAATGGCGGAGTAGCCTGACCCTATAAACGAGCAGGGTCTTCATCGTGGCATATATGTGTGCATACACATAATGTAGGGGCCTTAAAGATTAGAATAGGGTTCTGGGGCCTACTTTAATGTAACTAAACTATAATGAGGAATAGCAATTATTAAGGCTCCTATACTACATACATTACACACATACATTTAAATCAAGACTCTACATGAAGATCAGCAATGACTGGCCTCCAGGGGGTCTAACGCCTCGAGGGCGCAGACTGTGTTGCCGATCATCGCCGTATGGCCCCACCTTGAAGGGTTCAAGCTGAATCCTAAGGCTCCATGAGCCAAAAATCATATAATTTCCCGTTATTAAGTCCCTCAGACTCCAGGCAGGTAAGCCCTTAACACCGAAAACCGACTAGTCAAGCCTGAACCGCTCAAGCCAAGAACCCTAGCGACACTTGTTTTGAGGGTTGTTTGCTGAACAAGAGTTCGACGCTACAGGAGCCTTAATGACTGGAATAGGGCCGTATGCTGTAGTTGTATTCGGGGAGAGATTCGTGTTTATGCAGTGCATGATTGCTCATGCGCAAACGCTAGGCAAGGCAGGCGAGTGGGCTAGCTTGAATCACTACGTGGGTCTCAGTAAAGAGAGAAAAGGGTTCTACGGACGGCCTACTATAAGCAACCTTAACTAAACCTGAAACCCTAAACCCTATTACGGGGCTATCATAGAGATCCCTTCCCCCATTCCCTACTAATTAACACCCTGGCAACGCAGGTTCTGAACCTGGAAGGGTTTAATATAGATGCCTAGCAATAGTTACCAATAATATTCTTCGGGTTCCTCACTATATCTCTAGTATAATATACCCCAAAACCCTGTTCTAGACGCTTGAAATATGCAAGAAGGCATCATCCCGGCTATTTAAGGGGGCAGGATTCCAGGATTCTTGCAGATGTCTTCGTCGTTATATCTAACCCTAAATCGACCATAAGGGCGTATTTTAAGGGTGGGTACTTGGGGGGGTTGTGAAAAAGCCTCAACCCTAAAGCCTAAACCCTAATAGGGCCTGAGGACCGCAGTCCCAAGCTCCCGGACCCTGATCCGCAAGCTTCCGAAGCTGAGACTAGATATCCTAAACCCTAAACTCCTAAACTTTAATATTTACAGGGGCCTGAATAATTAGAACCCTAAACTCTGAACTCCTAAACTTTAAGAATAGGGGCCTGAGTTAGTACAACAAGGTCTTGGGGTGCATGCGCACAGAAGTCGGAGGCGGGCCCCTGGCGCTCTGCGTGTGGGGATGCAGCCCCACTGGCCAGAAATCTCATTCCCGAACCACCAGCAGATCACGTCCAACATATGGTCCGGGAAGTTCAATCTGCACTCGGTGATGTGCTCCATGACCTGCCATTGGATCCAGGCCAAGGTCTTGCCCCAGCACATCGAGTATTCTGTCTGTTGCCAGCCCAATCATCTTGCGATCAAATCCACTTCTTCACCCAAGTCGCCTTTGGTCATTTGGCCGCGAAAGTTAGCTTTGCAGAGGGCGGTCGAGCTAGACCGTAAACTCCTAAAAGCCAAACCCCAAAACCTTAAACCCTAAATTAAACCCAAAACCCTAAACCCTGAAACCTAATACCTCGAAAGAACCCGGCGGAACCCTTCTGCTACCGACCTCATAGCTTGCCTGTGGTGCCTGTCTGCACGCCTGCGGGGCTTAGGATTTCGGGTTGCGGGTTTCAGGGTTTAGGGGTTTTAGGTGGTTTCTGCAGACATGAAGAAAAATCCAAAAAGCTCAAACCTCAGGGAGCCAGCTCTGAGACACTAAAGATGCATCTGCTGCATGCTTTGGCTTCAAAGTGGTACCTATATTTGGAGGTTCGTGGGTAGTTCTAAGTGGAGTTATAAGCCCTGTAATATGGGTTATAACTATGGTTACCCTACTTATAAGCCCACATATAACTACCCATGAACCTCCAAGAACAGGCATTTTAGGACCAAAGCACATACTATTTGAGCGCATGGACCCTTAGGGTTTTTAATGTCTTTCTTAGAAAGGCACATATGACACCAAGGCGCTGTGAGACATTGACCTTGTCAATATCCTGGCATCCAGGCAAGGCTCTTGCATGATGCATTTCGTTCAGAAACCCTCGGTCAGCACAGTCGCAGAACCATGTTCGCTGAACCTTTAATACCATGCATACATACACGGTTACCTCTCGCTCTCTCTGTCTCGGATTCACAGCAGACAGCCTGGCACATAAAACATGTTACGACATCTGGGTCGATTACTATGGCAACGACGGAGTCTAGAAACCATCAGGCATCAGTATCAAGAATGAGAAGTGGCTAGCACAGGGAAGATGTGGCAGAAACATAATCACGGTACTCGAGATTTGCAAAGACATACGCTAAAGCCCAACGAGACAAAAAAGGTGCTAAGTATGCAGGTGGCAAAGCACCTGGAAAAGCTCCTAACATCAACCCTAAACCCTAAAGCACACCAGCCCCGGCACCTTGCATTCAACGTTCTTCACCTGCCCACCAGCGCCTTCGTTTACCTGCAGGGGGGAAGTGTCGTAAAAGTTTGCAGTATAGGGACCGTAATATTCATTGGAATCGGGTTTCGAGGTATGCTCGCCAGGAGGAGCGGACGATTACTCAGGCTTCTATACTACTACCTGCTTTGAGGGTTTGGGGTTCGGGACTCAGTTTCACTTTTGTAGGAGTAGGTGTGTGGGTTCGGGATTACGCAGGCTTCAGAATTTCTGATTGAGGCTTCAGGGGTCGGGGTTGTAGACGTAAACCACACATGGCTTGAGCAGAGGGGATGGCGGCCATTGGATGACGTTGGGGTTTGCTCGAAAGTTACGCTACGTAACCTACCTTTTTAAGGACTTATATAAGGAAATCATTTTAAGGAGCCCTAAAACGGTAGGTTCAGTAGGGTCCAGGAACCGATGACTATCCGGGCGTGTCAGGGAGCCCTAGTCCCCGAACGATACAGCCTAAGAACAACACCCCGGAGAGCTAACTCGCTTCAACTCCAGCCTCCCCAATATAATACAGAGGCCCTAACAAGGCCTTAACAATTAGAATAGTGTATTGGGGGGCATGTTATGATAGAACCATATAAAGAGGATATGATGATCATGCTTGCCATTTATTCCGCGCTCGACTTCCCAGTTGCTTCGGTCTGGTTTTGTTAATTCAGTATTTTGGATCCTAGACGGTAACCCAGAAAAGGAACCAACTACAATAGAGACTCTCGGAAAACTCTGCACGCGGCGCCTTGCACAACCTATCTCGTCCGTTTTTAGGGTTTTGGGGATCTCGGCTTTTGAGTAACCAGGGAGAAAAAGTATAAACTTTTATTTCATAATGGTTCCTTTAAGAAAAAAGTATTAAAGTATGGTACTCCAAAGACTCCAAAGCCCAGATTATCGTATCCATATAGAAACCCTTATAGATCCCTTTAAGGAACCCTAGAAAGGGCCCAAAGTATGGTACTCCAAAGCCCAGAGATTCAGGGTTTACAACCCTTCAGGGCCCCAGGCCCTGGGCCCCAGCTTAGGCCTTGTGTGGGTCCTTGGGACTCCACGGTTTAGGGTTTGGGGTTTAGGGTTTTGGGTTTTGGGTTTGGGGTTTAGGGTTTAGGGTTTTGGGTTTGGGGTTTAGGGTTTAGGGTTTTGGGTTTTGGGTTTAGGGTTTAGGGTTTCGGGTTTAGGGTTTAGGGTTTAGGGTTTCGGGTTTAGGGTTTAGGGTTTAGGGTTTCGGGTTTAGGGTTTAGGGTTTAGGGTTTACTAAGGACTCAACAGCTTCAGGGCTCGTTCCCAACAATCTCCCACTACAATCCGTAGATAAGGTGCATTGTAACAAGCGAAAACCCTAAAAACCCTAAACTACGCTGAAACCCCCCAATCCCTGAAACCTAAGCCGCAAAAATATCTACACGTGACACCTCACCTTACAAAAACCTGAGCCGATGGTTTCGGAGGTTCCATCAGGGTTGGGTCGAAGTTGCTGGGAGAGAAGGGCGCATGCTCAGGCTTTAGGGTTTGAGGGCTTAGTGTGTAGTTCGCTTGGGGCTTAGCTTAGGGGTCGTTCAGTGTTGAAGGATGCTTGAAGGCTTGGTCTTGTCGCTCGGTTCGAGGGAACTGGCTGGGCTTGGTTTGGGGTCTCAAGCGCTTGATGTCGGGTGCGTAGAAGGTTTGAGGGCTTGGCTCGTGGCTTGTGATGATGTCCTTGTGCCTGGATGTGATGTTCGCGAAGCTGGTCGATGGTCTCGCGAATGTAAAGAGGATTTCCCAGTGTCACCTGCAAGCGCAACCCGGTTGTGCAGGGTTAAGCACCTGTCATTGTCAACCGCCTACTAAGAGGAGCATGTGACGTACTAAATATATAAGGATAGAAGAACTTCAATTGGGGCCACAGGTAGATATAACAGCAGTTACTTACTTGTAACCCTAGTTACTGAGTCCCATGATCCTTTAAATAGCGAAGAATATGGGACCACGCCTATGTGTTCGTGCATCAACAAGTTGCCAATCCGAAAGTACAAAAATAAAACCCTCCCTTACTATAGGGGCCTGAAGAGTTCGAACATGAGAGGGTTTCGGGGTATGGTAGTCTAGTATAAGTATAACAGTATAATAACTGTATAGACATTACGGGTAACTATTCCGACCCCTCTATTACACCCAAAGCCGACACCTCATTGCTCTGCATTGCGAAATCCCGCACCCTGTCATCCTCGCCTCCCGTTAAACCCTGAACCCTACACCCAAAACCACATAAACAAATACCTTAATCTGAAAACAATCTCGATAGCCTGGACACAAGAGCAGGAGCAAACAAGATCATAAACAAGAAGACAGAAGGGTTCAAGCCGATCGAAGAAACTGGGGTGCATATTATAGTCTAAGTGTATAGCAAAGTAGAAACTTAAACTCTATTATAAACCTTGAGCCTAAAATCCCTAAACCCTATAAGCTCCAAATCTTTCAAACCCGTATAGCGCCTGGGAAACGAAGGTCCGGAGCGGCGTCGGGATGAGGTTGGAATCGGCATCCGGTAGATTCAGGTAGCCTCAGCTTAAAGAGTCAGGGTTCAGGGCTTTTGGGGTTTAGGCAGGGCTTTTGGGGTTCAGGGTTTAGGGCTTTTGGGGTTGTTTTTTAAGTGCAGTGGCCTTTCGCTCGGGGTTTAGGGCTTAGGGGTTTAGGGCTTAGGGTCTAGGGTTAGGGCGTTTCGGCTTTATAAGGGTTTATATAAGGCTTTTGGGGTTTAGGCTTTAGGGCTTTTGGGCCTAAGGGGCTTTTTGCGGTTTAGGGATTTAGGGCGTAGACTGTGGGGCTTAGGGTCTAAGAGTATGAAGAACTCCAAACCTGGAACCACAAATAGTAGGATGCCTAAAATGCGAAGCAATCAGTGAGGTACCTGGGTCCTTTTCGGGCCCTATTTTTGTGGGTGCCGAGAAGGACCCGAATTTAGAGAACTACCCACACCGCACAGAGCCCAACCCCAGCCGGAGCATCGGAGAGCGGTGGGCGAGGATACACTCAGCGGACATGAGAGCAGTGGTCAGCCCTAACGCACGCTCCTTTGGGAAGCAAAGCCCTCCGGCATCGCAGCTCAGGGCTGTAGCGGCTAATGCTGATTCTGCTGGAGGTGAAGGCGGTGGTGCCGGCGCCCGGATTGAGGACGCCCCACTGTCACACTTGCACACGCCCAAGCGGAAGGGGCCCTGACCTCTCCTGATTTTTTTCCTTTGGTGCCATGGCGGTAGGTACAGCCATGCCCACAAGTCAACCAGGATTCTCGTCAAAGAAGCCAAGTATGGCCAAAGGCTTAAGTTTTCGGCTTTGGGTATACATGCTTCGGGTTTGCTGATTAAGGCTGGGGATGGCTTGGGGTTAGGGTTTAGGGTCAGCAGGCATAACGATCTTCTGACGGGTTTGGATAAAATGCAGCCCATCGGCGTTCACTATTAATCCCTTCCCCCAAATATTAAAGGGGGGGCCAATAGAAACTCGCAAAATGTGTTTATTATTAGGGGGTATTCTTTATCTCTACTGTCTTAATTAGGTATTTGGGTGAACAATAATTGATAGTCATCGGGTTAAATGATAGTATGAATAACAAATAGGGTTGTTAGGGGTTTAGGATTTGGGGTCCTCTGTTGGAGGCCTGAAACCACCCCCCTAATTCAGAATGGGTTTTAAAGGGCATGGATGATTTCGGGCGAATCCTATTAGGGGCGGTGTTTACTAAAAGGGGGAAGTGATTAATCCCCTGAGCCATAAATCCTACAGTACATCGCGGTCTCAAGTGCTTGGGGTAGCGTTGCGAGTCCAGGAATCCGGCTGGGTAGTATTACTTGAAATCTATAACTTGGTTCCGTCTTCTTCTGGTATTTATCTCAACCTCTCTGGGCCCCTGGGGAGCGGACTGCTCATGTACTCGGCAATGTTCGCCTGAGACAGATTTAGGGTTTAGCGTGGGGTGGGGAACCGGCGGCTTTTGAGCACACCTTGCTGATTTGATATTTGTTGCTGTGTGTCGGGTTATCGGGGCTTTGGCTTGTTATGGGGCCTTTGCAAAGAGCACTACTGGTTTGGGTTTCTAGGGTGTAGGGTTTGGGGTCCAGGGGTTAGGGTTTAAGGTTCATGATTCAGCATAGAGGCCGTAGAGCTTGTCGGCCTTAGGGTCTAAGGCATGGACCTAGCCCATGGCAAGATAAAACGTTGATCTTGTCTCAAGCTTTATGGTGTTAAAATACTTGCTGACAAGAAGGTTTAAGCAGAAACAACCCCTAAGGGTCCAAGCACCCAACCATATTATGCTCCCCCAAAGACTATCCTATACTCGAGAACCTGGCAACTGGGTCCTTCACACTTCGAGGGAATGCTGGCGCATTGCAAGAGATCACCGCTGGTCTGACAACAACATGCGGCCTAAATTCCCCACCCGAATCACACTCCCCCTAAACCCTAAAGCAGACATCTTGAAATCGCAGCGCACTACAACGCCCTAAACCGTGCAACCCAACCACATCCCTGAAGATACCGTGCGCCACCCGAAGACCAGGGCAGAGATGTCCAGAACCGTACATCCCGAGCCAGCCTCAGGCCTAAGCCCTAACCCACCACAGTTTGAAGCAGAAGCCAACCAGTTAAAAGATGGAACAGGGATCATCCATGCTTGCTTCCCTTCTGAATTGGTCTTGAGGTTGGTAAGTGAGTTCCGACTGTCATGTTGCTACCTCAGAAGTTACGGATTAAAACCCTTGGGTCTTAGGACTGAGTTGGGTTCCACATACCGAGAACCTAGAACCCTCAGCATGCCCTAGGCCCTCGACAACCACGTCTTAAGTCTACGCAGGGTTTACGGCAAGAGCAGTTTAAGTGCTACCCAAAGGCCCCAAAGTAGTTCCTTTTGGGGGTTCATATTTAGAATTCTAAAAGGTAATCCCAAAAAGGAACTACTTTGGGGCCTTTGGGTAAGGCCTTGCGGTTTGGGGTCGAAGGGATTCGGCTTAGGGTTTTAGGGCTTCGGATTGAGAGTCTTCGCAGCCAAACCAAGAGGGCCCATATATACTACTATTATGGAATTAGGACCCCCCAAAACAGTACAAGGATGGCCTTTTGGTTAGGGTTTTAGGCTTTCGGATGGAGAGTTTTTTGGCAGCCAAAGACAAGCAAGACTTGGCCCTGCCTGTGTCACCAGGCCCTTCATATCCATCAGCGAGTTTTGCTGCACAGCTGCTTGGACCTGGGGTTAGGAGATGATGGTTCCTTTGTGGGTTCTAATGCTTTACTACTACACGGGAGTTTCTGACAATTAGGAGTAGGTACCTTATGTTGGGGTCCTTATAATAAGGATCCTAGTATTTAGGGTACTATATTAGGGTCCCCTATTTTCGGGAACCCCCACACAGCTCTAAGAGGGTCAAAAGGGGGAACACGAACCGGTACGAAATGTCATAACTCACGACTGAAACTTGCCGCCGTATGGTGGTTGGTTACTCGTTGTCGAAGGCTTTAGAGGAAACAAGCTTTCCACCAGTATGCCCTGAGGCCTAAACATAACCTCCCCAAACCCTAAACTCTAAGCCCTAAACCCTGAGCCCCGAACCCCCGCAATCTCTGAAACCCCAAGCAGGAAGCCCTGAACCGAAAGAGGCGTCGTTCCCAATGCCCTCCTCAAACCCTATAGTAGATGTAGAATGATTAAAAAAAGGAATATGCGAAGCCATTCAATCCTTGGTTTCCGTCCATAAGCCACGAACCCTGTAATCTAGAAGCCCTAATCATTTGAACACTGTTCTGGGGTATGCTCTAATATACTGAAAAAAGCAACTACAAGGAGTCACTAGTACAGATCATTCCGACCCCTGCATACAACCCTTACAAAACACTTATAAGGGTAGGACCCCTTAAAGGAACCCTGAGCCGTAACCCGTAGCTTGAAGGAATCCTCAGTAGTAACCTTTAGAGGAACCCTTAAAGACACTTGTAGAGGAACCCTCCGTAGTAACACCCCAGGGCAACCTTACAGGACCCTTAAAGGAACCCTTTCAGTAGCTCCATGGAGGAACTCCTACAGGACCCCTTTAAAGGAACGCTTTAGCCACGCAGGATGGTTGGGCTCCAGGCCGCAGGATTCTCTTTGCGGGCTTCGCGGCAAATCAGCAACATGACCTGAGACGAGCAATTCCTAGAAACCCAGTCACAGTTCTAGAAGGCTTAGGGCTCAAGGCTTATACGGCTTAGTGTTTACAAGGGCTTGAGGTTTAGGGGTTTGTGAATAAAGGGGTTTCAGGGTCTGGGATGGTTTATGGCTTGAGGACGGTTAAAGTTACAGCTAGAATAACACATGTAGGGGGCTAAGTGTCTTGTTTCGGTTGGCTTCCAGGCTCTGAGCCCTAGGGCACAAGGCAAAGGCCAAAATAAGAAATGTAGGGGGCTGCGTGTCTTATTTTGGTGGCTTCTGGGCCCTAACCCTGGGGCAGAAGCCAATTAAAATAAGACATGCCGGGGCTACGTATAAAGTGTAACAGAACAATGTCTAGCCTAATCGAGACAGCTTGTGGCTACGTACGTAGCTTCCATGGGCTCGAGCCCAGCATGTGGGAGTTTCCGCAAATTAGCGATACCTTATTTTGGGGTCCTTATAAGAAGGATCCTACTATTTATGTAGGATACCGTATTAGGGTCCCCTGTTTTCGGAAACTCCCATGTGGAAATGTGCAACTGAAAGGAACTCATGCTGGGAGCTGCCATTTCCTATCCAGCAGATGCACTGTACCTAGAGGCTCATACCCCACCCATTTTTCAGGATACCTAGTTTTATGGCTAGCATCTGTTCTATGGAATATTAGGTACCTTAAAGAAGGGGCAGGGGCCTCTAGGTAAGTCAAACCTCTACAGCAAACCCTAAGACTCTAAAGCCCGAAAGCCTGGCTATATACCCTGACTTGGAGGATCATGGGACTTAGTAAGTAGCGTTATAAGTACCTTAATTGGGGTTATAAGTAATTGTAACTGTAGTTACCTTCCTTATAACCCTACTTACTAAGTCCCATGATCCTCCAAGTATCGAATCCCTTACAGTTCCCTATACACTCTGAACTCTGGAAGCCATAAGCCCTCAACGCTGAAAACCCTGAACCCTTGAAGGAACCCCAAACCCCAAACCCGTAAAGGAACCCTAAGCCCTAAACCCCTCAAGGAACCCTTGAAAGGAGCCCTGAACTATACATCCTTCAAGAAACCCTTTAAAGGATCCTTGTACCCTAAACCCTCAATGGGAACAACTAAAAATGAACCCCTAAGCCCCCACAAGGGATCGAGCTCTGGCTTTGTCCTTGCCCTGGGTCTTGATGAACTTGTTGTAGAAGGTGGTGGCCGTCTGATAGGGCTTAGGAATTACAGTGGGGCAGTTCAGGGTTTAGGGTGTAGGCTCTTTCGGTAGATGGTGGTGGCCGTCTGATATTTTGTTGGGCGTGCTCCTTAGCCTTTTGAGTTGTTGTGGGGTTTACAGTTTAAGGTTTCTTGTGCAGAAGGTGGTGGTCGTGTGGGATTTACAGGGTTTTGGGATTAGGCTAGTTTGGGTCTCCAAGGTCTTAAAGTCTGGGGGTGTTCATGGTTTAAGGTTTTATGGTCGTTTGCTGTTCTAGGGTTTTAGAGGTTTTGGGTTTACGATGTTCAAGGATGTGGGCATAGATGTGTTTGCTGTTTAGGGCTTGGTTTTAAGGGCCAAGAAAGCTCACTGTTGGAGGGTTTTAACAATGCAGGGACAAGGGCTCGGAACATAAGCGGGGCACCATGAAAATGAGATCATACTAATGAGAGATATACGGCATAGGCTTCGAGCTGCCGCGAGGGAGTCTAAACATAATTGGGTTCCCGCAAGTCAACGGGCATTAATGTTCAGGGCAATGCTTTCCGGGTAGCTGCTACAGGAGACCCACCAAACCGAAACAGCATCCATGTACGCAGAATTACGACAGCCCCATGCAATGCTTGGAGGGCCGGGGGACTCAGCAAGTAGTTCTGTTATAGGGTTATAAGTATCATAAGCAAAATTAGGATCCCTTTTGGGGTACTTATAACTCTACTGTAAACCCCCAAAAGTTGGAAACCGGACTAAGGCCAAATAGTGCTGGGATTCCCTATATATTGCTCTTAAGGATTGAGGCTATAGGGTTTCCAACTGTTGGGCTTCTACTGTACCTACTACCTACTTACCAAGTCCCCCGACTTGGAGGATCATGGGACTTAGTAAGTGGGGTTATAAGTAAGGTAACTACAGTTATAATTACTTATAAGCCCAATTAAGGTACTTATAACCCTACTTACTAAGTCCCATGATCCTCCANTTGGAGGATCATGGGACTTAGTAAGTGGGGTTATAAGTAAGGTAACTACAGTTATAATTACTTATAAGCCCAATTAAGGTACTTATAACCCTACTTACTAAGTCCCATGATCCTCCAAGGACCCTCCAAGCATCTATCGTCGGCTCATCTTTCAGAGTCTGTCCAGGTGATCAAAGCTCCATGATCGCATGCAGTGCATCCCTTCCCCTGAATCCTCATCGGAACCCTTAAGGGATCTGAAGGCTTTTATAGTAAGGGTACAAAAGGGTTCCCCTTAAAGGAACCCTTTAAGGATCTCTTTATATGAACCCCGATTGCAGGAGTCGGATCCCAAGACTGTAGAAGACCCCATACTCAACTTCGTCAAACCCTTGTATTGTAGCACCCTGTACACGACCCGCCCCAAACCCCAGACTCATGCACTGCAAGCCCTTAGGCCTAAACGCCACTATGTATTGTTGCTGGTACTTACAGAACTCGAAAAGCCCTAGAACTCGCAACACCTAAATTTTCCTGCTAAACCCCTACCACACCCCTACACACTGCACCCTAAATCATGCCCTAAACTGCCCTAAACCCTAACGCCCCCAAAGCCTAAGTTCGAAATTCTGAAATGCCCAACACTCCCAACAGATGGCCTTCCAGAAGATCTCCTGATCTTCCGACCGAGTCGGGAAGAGGCTGGTGCCGTACTCATACTGCATGGCGATGAGCACCTGCTACCCCCAGGCCTACACCCTCAGCTTTGGAATCCGGTTTAGAATGTTTAGGCTTCTTCGCCCTCGAACCTTACAGTCTTACAGCTCGGAACTGAAAAATCTCAAGTGCAAGGACTAAGGGTTCGAGCGGCCCGTCAGATGTTGTTGATGTGGACATCCATAAGAGCTAGCTGTCCTGCTGTATGATTGCTACCGTAATGATGATGGTGGCTGATGCTGTCATTACACCCTTACAATCACCCTCAATGACACCGCAACCACGGCCAGCATCCGCAGCAGCATTCATGACCAAACGTTGTAACGCCAAGCCCGGAAGGGCCTAGGTTTAGGGTTTAGGGCGTAGGGTTTAGGGGTTGGGGGTAAGGTTTAGGGTATAGGACTTAGGGGTTAGAGCGCTTTCATGACGAGGATCCTTTTGAGTAACCCTTAAACCTTAAGGAACCCTAAACCCGAAACCTTAAGCCCTAAACCTTAACCCCTAAACCCTAAACCTTAAACCCTAAACCCTAAACCTTAAACCCTAATCCCTGATGTTGGGGAGTGAGGCTTGGGTCAACTTCGAGCTTCGACTTCGCCGGACAAGACTCAACGGTTGAAGCCATGGGCCCCTAGTATAGGCCCTTAACCCTGGGATCCTTATATACCTACTATATACCCTATTAGACTCTTAAGGGTCCCTAGCACTCCCTCAAAAAGGCCTAAGGGTGCATATTAGGGGCCCATACTTCTAACCTTAGAAAGATGGGCGCACCGAGTCGTTCTTCGAGAACTCTGCGAGGAGATGGATCACTACCTGATACAGGGGATCAGGGGTTTAGGGGATTAGGGGTTTAGGGGTTAGGGGTTTAGGGGTTAGGGGTTTTTGGTTTAGGGGTTTAGGGTTTAGGGGTTTGGGATGTTAGGCTACAGCGAACCCCAGAAAGTTGGAACATGGGTTTAGGATGACTACTGCTAGGATCCCATGTATTTTATCTTCAGGGCAGGAGGATGCTAATGTTCCAACTTTATGGTCTACTATAAACTTCAAACCCTAAACCTTAAACCCTAAACCCTAAATTTTCTCGGCTTAGGGTTTAGGGCTTGTTTAGGACTTGGGCTCTGAGGTGGAGTCTCGCCTAATCGCCTAAAGGAGTGTAATGTAGGGGCCTTAATAATTAGAATAGGGTTCCCTTTAAAGGGATGTATATAAGGCCTAATAGAAGGGATCTACAAGGGTACTATAATGTAGGGGCCTTAATAATTAGAATAGGGTTTTTGAAATAAGGAGCCCCCCAAAAGTATAGGTAATATTAAGGCCCCTATAGTAGGGTTGGGGGCTTGAGGTTTGGGGCTTTGGGATTGAAGCGCATCGAGTTCGAAAGTGGCTTCTCATCTTGCAATGATCAACGTCGGATCCTTAGCAGAACGATACCGAATCAGAACTGCCCCCATGTTAAATCTTGTCGAATGTGTGAGTGAACGCGCCACGACTTCTCGCACCATCTAGAGTGCGAAACTCCCGCATCGACAGACCCTGTGAAGAGCAAGCACGCACATGGATGTACGCACGGTTCTTTAGGCCCTGTGGGGTTGGGCAATTCAGGGGTTGGGTAGGATGATGGACTATAATGGATGCCCAACACAGTCATAACGAGTCATAACTATCCAGCTTAAGCCTGATAGCTTTGCGAGTGTCCGGTTTAAGGGTTACGGTCAGATAAACAACCTGAACTAAACACCTCTAACAGAAACTTACCCCAAGGGACCAGGTAGCCCCCTTAATAATACAGGCACCCTTTTTGTCCTACTGTGTGGTTTTAAAAAGGGAAGCCCAAGAACAAAACGGTCAAAAGGGTACTACTGGGTAACCTACTTGAAGGGGCAGGGGACTTAGTAAGTTGGTTCTCAGTAGGGTTATAAGTAGGGTAACTCCATTTAGGGCACTTAGAATCTACTTACAACCTACTTACTAAGTCCCCTGCCCCTTCAAGTGGGTAACCTAGAAGAGACAGCTACCGGACCCAAGTTTAGGGTTCTGCATCCTGATCCTGTCCTACAGCAGAGCCTTCTGCTTCAGTATGGGAGTTTCCGAAAATTAGGGGTACCTTGTTTTGGGTTCCTTTTATACGGATCCTACTATTTCGGGTGCTATATTAGGGTCCCCTATTTCCGGAAACTCCCATAGATTCAACCCTAAAGGGTGCTGTAGGGTTCTAGAATAGGGTCCCCTTTAAGGGTAGTCTAGGGTTCTATAACAGGGTCCCCTTTAAGGGTACTGCAGGGTTCTATAATAGGGCCCCCTTAAATATTAAAGGAACCCGTAAAGGACCGTTGCTGGAATTACTGCAGGAACCCTTCTACCCAAACCCCCAATCTTAGGATGAACCCATGGGCCCCTAGTATGGGCCCTAAAGCCTGGGATCCTAATAACCTAATATATACCCTATTTGTACCCTTTAAGGTCCCTTAAAAGGGCTAAGGGCCCCATACTAGGGGCCCACACGTCTAACCTTAGACCCAAACCAACCCTGAGCCTCAATACTAGCGTCCAGCAACATCTTGGCCCGATCTCCAGTCATCCTTGGCACGAGCAGAAGGGAAAAAGACAAAGCTTCCTGTAGGTTATGGGCTTCAGGCTTAGGAATTTAGTAACACCTAAACCCTTAACCCTGAAACCTGAACCCTAATTAAACCCTAAATCTTGGGTCGGCTGGCTTACTTGGAGGATCATGGGACTTAGTAAGCAGGGTTATAAGTACCTTAATTGGGGTTATATGTAATTATAACTGTAGTTACCTTACTTACAACCCCAATTTCTAAGTCCAATGATCCTTTAAGTAGGGTTTAGGATAACAACGGTTTAGGATTTTTCGGAACCGGGGTTCGGTGTTCTGGGGCGTCAGGGCTTCGGGGATTTAGGATCTGGGGTTTACCAGGACCACCCAGTGGCCCTTTAGTGGAGCCCTAATGGCCCGGGTCTAGGTAGGGTTCAGATCTTAAGGTTTTAGGGTTCGCGAGATTGGGTGGGGAGGCTAGAGTCTGGAGTTAAACACACGAAAAAGCAAGCTATGGTATATGAGGGCGCAGTTTGGTACCGGCTCATAAGCCAGCAGGGCCATTCAAGAACAGATTTGAGGGGGCTCTACCCAAAAGCCCAACACTCTCGATTATTCCGCAATCCCTCAATCGTTCATCAAACTTTCATCCCCAGACATCGTTCTGTGTCAGGCCCGAGAACCCACTGCGCTAAGAATAAGACAAGTTGCTCAACACCCTATCCCTAAGGGTCCAAGTATCTAATAATCATATACTCTCCCAAATATTAACCTAACTACTATCCTAAACCCAAGTACCTTACTATTGGGTCCTTTGGACCCTTGGGGGAACCTATCTTCGAAAAAAAGCCCCTATATTACATCCTTATACTAGCCCTTATAGTAGCTCTTATAGACCCCTTTTAAAGGAACCCTATTCTAATTACTGGGTCCTTTGGACCCTTGGACCCTGATGAAGCAACCCTGAACCCTAAAACCCTAAACCCTAAATCCCTAAACCTTAAACCCCTAAACCCCCTAAACCCTATTCTAATTATTGGGTCCTTTGGACCCTTTTTGGTATGCTTCTGCTTCAGGCTTGGGCTTTTTTCATTTTGGGGTCTCAAGGCCGGAAGGCCAGGAAGTTTCTGCTTGAAATCTTACCTTCACCTCCTAAAACTTTAACTTTTTTTAGGGTTTAGGGCTTATAAGTTTATAACTTATCTAGGTCCTAAACCCTAAATCCTAAACCCTATATCTAGGTTCTTAAAAATCTTCAGGGTCTAGGTAAGCCCGAAGTCTAGTTCTCATAAGCGGGATTCGAGGATGTACTTCCTGAATCTGAACGTCTCACGGGGAACTGGGATAGCTCTCAGAAAGGGGCCATCTTGCCATAACCAGGTCTAAAACTCTGACATCAAAACCCATACCATGTACCTATAGTCTCCGTTGTAGTTCCTTTTTGGGGTTACCTTATAGGATCCTTATTATATATTTGGTTAAACCAAAAAAGGAACTACAATGGAGACTATAGGTATGTACTTCTTCATTCTAGATTCCGCAGCTCTAAACCCTTCTGCTGGAGCCAAGGGGCTGGTCCTGTTTGTTCTTTGCCAAAGCCTCACCGATCTAAAGACATTTCAGATTTATATCGATAGCTTTGGCATGAGGGTCGAGCCGAAACCCCAACCCAGGCTTGCGTGTCTCTTTAGGCTTTTTTTTGTGTGTTTAGATGTTCCGGGTCTATTGGTTCGCGGGGTTTCTCAAAGTCCTTAAGGCCTTATAAAGCTGGATAAACCTTTGACATGCTGCGAGGAAGTTGCCTACTTCAATGCTGACAGTCTTTCTGCGGAAGCCCGAAGCCCTAAAGCACAACTCTACTGTAAAGCCTTAAACTGGACCGTAACACCCCTCAAACTTACCGGCTCTGCCAACTCGCACCTGATCCCAATAATGTGCTATACACGTCTCCAAATGTCCTAAACCCCCAATATCCCAAATCCTATTTCGGGAAACCATATTCTGAAGCCTAACCCCCGAGACCCCAAGCAGGACCCAAAATCCCGAGAATCCTTGTCAAAGCTTTTTAACACCCATGTGAAATCGTTAGAATTCATAATCCCCTTATAAAGCCCTTATAAGAGCACTTAAAGAACCCGTTTAAAGCCTTGCTTGAAACAATTTAACGCCCTTAATACAACCCTGTATACTCCCCTTACAAAGCCACGACAGAGCCTCCTTGAAGAGTTCCAGAGACCCGGTGACCTTCTGCGGGCACAGCTGGTGCAAGACCTGCTGTACAGAGAGAGGAATGGGGCCTGTCTGTCTGTTCAAGGTCTAGGGCTTGGAGTTTAGAGTTGAGGGTTTAGGGCTTAGAGTTTAGACTTGAGGGTTTAGAGCTTAGAGCTTAGAGGGTTTAGGGGTGGTAGTTTAGAGTTCAGGGTTTCGAGTTTAGGCTTGAGGGATGGCCAGGCCCTAGACCCTAAAGCCTTACGTTGAGGGTGTAGGGTTTGTTTAAGATAGGATATATTGAAGATATTCGTTCAGGTTCAATGTACGGTTTGTAGAAAGCAGGGGCTGGATGCTGATTCTGCCGTAGACGCATTTAGGCTTGGAGAAGTTAATTTCGGGCTTATGCCGGGCTACATACTGTTTTGGGGCCTCCTTGGCGTCCACAGGAACTCATCCGGAGAGTGTCGGGCGTGCTCAAGGATTGGGCTTGAGACCGGAAGCTCGAACCCTAAACTGAAACGCCAATCCCCCTTCTAAATCCGACGGCAGCACAAAGCTCGCAGCTTCCAGCTCGAACGATCGTAAGCAGCGATTTACCTTCGGGACAAACTGCAGCTGAAGGGCAAAGCTCTGCACGGATTCCCGTGCGCTCGGCTGCTGTGTAGGGCCGAAGACAGTTACCAGGAACAGCCATGGACATCGCCGTAAACATGGGCAGCTTCTCGAGAAAAGCCTTCGCGTCGCCTACGGCGTGGCACTCGAGATGCGTAAAGTCTGGCAAGGCGAATCGACACACCAACGTAGCTGGCCGCCACGTCTCTTCACGCGAAGCTGCCACTATCTGGAACACAATGTCTTGACTGTTCGCAAAACGGTTCAACGGCATACCGTCTGCGATCGCCCTACACAAACCCTAAGCCCTAATGACCCTTAAACCCTAAACCTACTACCCCTAAAGACCTGAACCCTAATCCGCTAAACAGTTATACGTTATATCTATATCTGTTTGGGAGTTGAGAGAATCTCGCGTGTACAGCTGCGGCTGCCTGCAGCCGGAGACTGCAACATGTTCGGGCGATGTCCTGTCCGAGATTAAGTTCCGTCCAGTAGTCGCCTGAGAGAGCCGAATATAGGGGCCTTAATAATTAGAATGGGGTTTTGGAGCCCATTATACTATACTTATAATAAGGAACCCTAACCATAATATTGATAATTATGAAGGCCCCTATATTTACCGAAGAGACTTGGGTCAAGTCCGAAAAGCGGCTAGCAAGCAGGTTTCGGAAGCTCGAACTCAGAGCTTGTCTCTTTGCTAATCAACTGATGTAGGGTTTGGGGGTTCTTTACTATAATTACCTAGAGGCTCATACTCTACCCCTTTTTTTAAGGTACCTAATTTTCTATATAACAGATCCTAACCATAAAACTAGGTATCCCAAAAGGAGCCCTGATGGTCCTTGATAGTGGGTATTTGGGGGATAATAAAGGGTAGTTGGGGGGTCTACGTAGGGTCTGAGGTCTAGAGATTAGAGTTGGGTGAAGGCCGTGATCCGGCCAAGAATCGCCCAGTTGAATGCGGAAATCATACTGGTCTACAACATAATGTAGCCTTAATGATTAGAGTATTGTTTTGGGCTCTTAATTATAATTATAGTATAATATACCCCCAAACCCTACTCTAACTTTCGTGAACAGCGGCTAGCGTCTAGATGTCTACACACAAACCCTGGACCAGGGCAGCTCTTAACTCTCTTCCTCAACAATCGTGCACAAAAAGGTTCAATCTGTTTAGAATAGGCCAGAAACATCTGGACAATAAGTTTAAGGTTCTCCCATTGGCTATCTAAGAAAAATGGTAACATGTCGTTCTTCTTGAGACTCGACCGACCATACGACAAGGCTTAGGGCACGGCTTAAGGGTCCAGGATGTAAGCCTGGCAAGCCCCTAAACCCATACGGTCGATGATATAAATCCTGCATTACCCATAACAAGGAATATTAATACCGAAACTCCCATAGTCAGGGGTCATTAAGGTAATGCAGGATTTATATCACGACTCAAAAGAACCTGAAGCCCGAAATCCTAAAGTCCTACCCCCTAAACCCCAAAAGCCTGAACAGTATATCCTCGAACCCTCAACCCTAAAACCTAAGAAGCACGATGTAAGACCTAGAAACCCTTGTACTTAGTCCCCTGACCCCTGATCCCTAAGCACCAAGCCCTAAACCCTAACCCTGAAACCCAAGCCCCCAGACACTACAGTAAACCCCTAACCCCCTGAACCCTTACATCCTACTAAACCCCAAAACCCTCTAGACCCCCACACCCTTAAACCTCTAGACCTGCCCTAAACCCCAAAAAACCCAACACCCCAAGCCACAAAACTCCCCCATACAGGGAACCGCACGAACCCCGTAGTACCCATAAAGGGAACCTGAATATAGAACCCTACAGTACTCCTTAAAGGTGGGGCCCTTTGTAGTTGGAAAACCCTGTGGAGTTGCCCCGCTGCGACTTTGCCCGAGCCTGGGCCTCATCGGCAGAATCCGAGACCTGGTCATCCGAGGTTGAGGGTTTTTGGTTTAGGGTTTAGGTTTTTGTTGAGGATGTGTAAGGGGGTTAAGGGGTTTCAGCTGCGTAGGGGGTCGAGGTTGAGGGTGTTTCTTGTGGATGTTTAGGGCTTAGGGGGTTTAAGGAGCTTAGGGTGTGTAGGGGGTCTAGGGTGCTTTGGGCTTTTAGGCTTTAGGGTGTAAGTGTATATATAGTAAGGTTTTGAAAATGCTTGAAATTTAGGGCTAGGGGTCCCTGTGGGTGTCGGGTGTAGGGATGCTGGTTAGGAGAGTCGGTTTTCTGCCTACAGGCTCATACCCTACCCCTTTTTTAGGATACCTAGTTTTATTGTTAGGATCTGCTATATAGAAAAGTAGATGCCCTAAAAAAGGGGTAGGGTACGAGCCTACAGGTAGTTTGAAGTTTTAGGCTTGGGAGATTTCGGATTTAACGTTTAGAGCTTAGGGCTAAAGTTGGAATATGTGCTGTAAAGCCCCGGCATTTCTTCAGGGAACGACTTGGTGGTTCTTTTACAATCACTGGCTGCTTGGATAATTAGTGCATTTCGTTCTGTCTTGATACTGTTGTTGTTGTTGCTGCTGTTGTTGTTGTTTTGTTGCTATTGTTGTCATTGCTATTGTTGTTGTTGCAGCTTGCTATCACTTGCTTAACATGACGGAACAGGCGCGTCATGCGCATGACTTAATGTAGCTTACCAGGCGTGATGCACGAGAACAGGACAACCATGGCAGGATTCATCAAACATTCGGACCTACATGTGACAACTACCCATAGGCTCCATAGTAGTTCCTTTTTGGGATTACCTTATAGTAGGATTCTAAATATGAACCCCCAAAAGGAACTACTATGGAGCCTATGGGTACCGGATGACAAAATCAGCCTGCGTAATTGCTCGACCACCGCTCCTGATTCTGATACCCTCCAACATTGCATAGACTGATTGGGCAGTCCAATCCATCTGATGAAACCCCTTCTGTTCCTGTCATCTGTTCTTGATAGCTCGGGATTCGAACAGAGTCTCCTCGCAACTTTCCAGGATCTGCCCCAGCGCGCCAGCTCATCTGTGCTTGAGTCAATTTGATGCATCAGATGAGGAAGCCCAATGAAATCCGTACTATAGGGGCCCAAATATAAAGTTAATTACCATAGTATTTTGGGGAGTATAATTATAGTACAGTGGGCCCCAAAGCCCTATTCTAATTAATAAGGCGCCTATATTATGCAGCTGCTCCACCTGACTCGGCTGTGACCACGGTCTCGCAGGCTTGCGCAAGCTGCATCGGGACAGCTGCACGGGTTACTGCGAAGACTTGCTCTCGGAGCCCGCAGAGCCCGCAGAAGTTACTGGGTCGAAGCACGCTGACAGAACTAAGTCAAAGCTTCTCGGATACTCAATAACCAGTATTGGCTTTCAGAAGGCAGATGATGTGTGCTGTCCCCCTTCTGGCCACAACAAACAAGTGAACCAACAACACACCACAAATACGGAGAGGCCCGAAAAAATCAAGGCATGATACGACTGGTCAGATTTTGTGGGAGTTGAGGGGAGAGTGGAAGTGTATGTGGGACCCTCAGACTCTGGATTGTAGTACTGGTTTTGGTTGCCTTTTTTCGTACGAGATGATCCTAAGCATACATCTCGCTGTCCAAAAAGAGTGCTAGACCTTAGATATAAGGGTCCAGCAAGGATAACAGCCCTCTTAAATCCTAAACACCAAAAGCTTCTGAACAATGGTAAGTTATTGAAAACTCAAGCAGGCAAAGGTTACCAACTCAGCGCCAAAGCTCCGGCCCTAAACCCAGAAATCTCAAAGTCCTAAACCCAAACCCTAAAATTCTAAACTCTAGCACCCTGAACCCTAAATTCACTAACCCCAAGATGTCCATGACCCTCCAAGTAAGGCTTAGCTACACCCGCGGGCCGAAAGTTTTGAGCTGCCGGGCCTTTTGTTATGTTCCAGACTCTTGTGGAGTAGCGGAGTGCTTGAAAGTAATGAATTCCCTACACCGGCTAGTGGAGTAATTATTACGTCGCTTCAAAACTATATACTTACTTGGAAGATCGTGGAACTTAGTAAGTACGGTTATAAGTACCTTAATTGGGGCTATATGAAATTATAACTGTATTTACCTTAAATATGACCCCAATTACTATGTCCCATGATCCTTTAAGTATTCATTGGGGAGGAGGCCCCAAAGCTCACTTGTATCAGGAGTCCAGGGGGAAAACGGTGGGGGTATGGGTCGACTTCGTTGTTCCACTAGTGGGTCGAACTACGGCTGATGGACAAATTCCTGCATGACCCTAAGGACCCTAAACTATGGGAATTATGGTATATTCCCTATAATGGGTAATGCAGGATTTTGTCCATCAACCGTATCGACCCGGCGAAGTATGAGATCGGATCGGATACTTACTGGACGAGTTGGAGAATAGATCCCCAGAGTAGTCTCTGTGTAATCCCCTAATGTAATCCCTATTTTCCCTGCTCTATTCTGTCCTGGCTTCTTGTTAAGGAACTGAATTATATTAAGTTACCACCACAGGGATCTATAGCAAATAGAAGGCTTCCTCACTAGGGTAAGTTAATTTTAACTTGATTAGAATCTAATCCAACCTCTACCCCTAAACCCTATCCCTCTCTTCTTCAACAACCGGGCCCAAAAAAGTTCAAACTTTCTAAAATAGATCTAATATATAAGGCCAACAAGTTTAAAGTTCCCCCGTTCACTATCTAAGATCCAGTCTCCTAAGCACCGGATCGGATCGGATTGGGGGCTGGCCTTCCCAGCCCTTCGGTAGATGTTCATGGTGCTCCTCCCAATGCTTGCAGTTTAAAGTTTAAGGCTTCTGGAGGTTTGGTGCTACGGTTTAGAGCTTTTTGGGGTCTGGGGTTGGGGGTTTAGGGCTTTTAGGGGTTTCGGGTTGTGTTTTTGGTTTAAACCCTAAACCCTAAGCCCTAAACCCTGGGACGGTGCTTAGGATTGGGTTCAGGGTTGCAGGGACAGACAGGGCTTGGGATTTTGGTTCGGGCTTTTGGGTGCACATCTCAGAGCTATATGAAGGGTTTAGGGTTTAGGGTTTAGGGTTTAGGGGGCTATATGGGTGGTTGTCAAAATTATGGCCCCTTTTTAGGTACCCTAAATAATAGGTGCCGTATATTGATAGGGACCCCAAAAGGGGCCATATTTTTGACAACCACTCATATGGCTGAGCTATTACACCTGCACTGCAGTGGAATCCAGAAGATCCTTAAAGCCCCAGCCCAGGGACAGTCTGGTTCCTATAGCTGTTGTGGTTCGCGGGCCTTTTACTGCTAGCAGGACTGTGCTGCATAGACAGTACACCACCACTCCGCAGGTGCTGCTTGGGCACAGCAGAAGAATTGAAATCTTCTAAGTCACACAGCCGATATCATCCAATCTAACACCCCGTACTATATAGGTTCCGTCAGGACAGTCACCCTGCAACTTAGCATCGCAAGAACAAAGAGCATCACCTGATCCATTGCAGTGTCCTGAGGGCTTGGAATGCAAACTGCAGAACCTGTCCATACATGCTGCAATCTTGACACTGCATGCAAAACTGGGCTTTGAAGTAACCAGGGAGAAGAAAGCATAGACTTTTTTCCATAATGGCTCCCTTTCAGTAACAGGTCCCAGAAAAAGTATTAAAGTATGGTACTCCAAAGCCCAGAAAAAGCCCGAAATCCTTAAGCAACCGTCCCCAAAACTCTAAGTCGTAGACCCAAGCGCTGCAAGTCTCGAGCCTGAGGCCTAAACCAAGATCACCCGGAACACTGCAGCTAAGGCACCTGGGCCCCACAAGACCAGACATGAGATGAAGGTTTAGGGTTCACCGTCTACGTCTTAGAGGGTTCACGGTCTACGGGTAGAGTCTACGGCTTAGAACAAACTCCACGCGGCGTAGGGCTCAGGGTTTAGTCTTTGCATTACCGGGGTCACACTATCAATTCAAGCGAGCCCTCTAAACCCTAAGCCCGAAGCCCTAAACCCCTAAACCGTATGTACCCTACATGTCTATAAACCGCCTATACAAGCCTGAGGGCAAAGGATAACCACCCCAAAAGTCAGATATGCGGATGAATCACGAGAGACAGCGACAAAAGAACGCACTCTCAACCTCTTGGGAATTCATGAAGCCGTCGAACTCCAGAAACTCCGGCAAGCTTTCCCCAAAATCCTTGGACAACTCGTGGCTGCTTGTGCCGGTCCTCAACAGCTCGCAGGCCAAGCGCACGCTGTCTCCGGGGCGCGGCCCCATGCTACCGAAAGCCTGAGCACAACTACGTACAGAGTTTATGGCTTCGGCTTTCAAGGATTTGCGGTGTGGTGCTTGAGTCTAAAAGCTGTGTTTTTTTGGAGGGGGGGGGGGTTCAAAGTGTACAGGCTGCTCAAGGCTGCAGCGTTTGGGCGACTACTAAGTTAGGGCCCCCCTTGCAACATACTCTTACATGCTCAGGCGTCGTTGAAGGTGCTGGTGCGGACGCCTTGACGAGGTATTACATGCTCCAAATTCTGGTCTCTTGTACTACTTTGCTTTGGGGGAAGGTTGTTCTGAGAAGGCCTGAAAGTGGGCGTGCCTAACCCTACAGCCCTGAACCCGGGAAGAGGCTGTTGGCGAATATGACTAGGTAACCGCCATGTTGAAAAAACAACTGTGTTTCAGGTTTAGCAGGTGCGACTCTGAAGCCACGCATGACGCTTAAGGCAGCCGCCGGGAACATCCGGAACGTCACAGCAGAATGGACCACCTGCAGCGGTGCGGACGCCAAGTCACAATTCACCAGAGAGCCCTGCAGCCTATAGCCCTTAAACTAGGCATGATCCTCAACATTCCTGCGTCTCCGAAGAGCCTTTAGGGTGAATTTTAGGCTGTGTTGGGCTGATGGGTCCCCCCACTCATCGAACCATGCAGGGATCCATACTTGTACATATAGTCGCCAAGGGGTGTTAGGAGCCGTGGACAGAGGCAGTAGCACAGGAAAGAAGG
Organism: Symbiodinium sp. clade A Y106; assembly: GCA_003297005.1. Taxonomy (NCBI): domain Eukaryota; class Dinophyceae; order Suessiales; family Symbiodiniaceae; genus Symbiodinium; species Symbiodinium sp. clade A. The sequence goes on from BGNK01000061.1 coordinate 305,205, forward strand.
AACAGAAGGGTGAGCAGGATCATCAGCAGCAGCAGCATCAGCAGGAGCAGCTGCGGCATTCGCAGCTGTAGCAGGGGCAGCAGCAGCTGGATCAGCAGTAGCAAGAAGTAATGCGTGGCCATCAGCGCCACGGCTTTGACACCCTCGAACCAAGGGAAGGAAGAAATTGTTTGGTAGTGTTGGCCTCGGTTTGGCAGTTATAACTTGGGTACTGCCCCCATACAGTAACAGTCTATAATAGGGCTACTATTAAGGTCCGAATATATCTATAATATGAACATTATTCAACTGTTACTGAATTCGGGCAGTACCCAAGTTATAACTGTCGTAGTCGTGAATCTGTCGTCCCCAAAACTCTCGTCTGCTGTTGTCGGAAAACCCTGGAAGATCACACAATCACACGAAGCACATTGCATTAGCCAAATCCTACAGGGTCTATTAGGAAACACCGAAACTCCAAACGAAAGGCAATATGGGGGTGTCGAACAATTAGAATAACTAGGAGTTCGGAGCATTAAAGTCATTAACGTATAAGTAAGTTCTGGACTAGAACGGACATCATTACTATTTCTTCGACCCCTACGGAAGCCCTGATCACCATAAAACCCAAAGCTGTAAGACCCCGGCGATGTGCTCCGCTGTTTCGATCTTGCCGGTTCCAGTGGCGCCTTCAATGACCTTGGGGAGCTGGGAGTTCTTAGGGCTTACCCTAAGGCTCCAAAGTGGTTCCTTTTTGGGGTTCATATATAAGGGAATCTTAAAAGGAACTACTTGGGTATGGGCGGTTGAGGGATTACTGTTTAGGGTCGTTTAGGGTATAGGGTTTGGGGACAATTGGGGGGTTCTTTCGTTTTCAAGGTCCTTGCGTAGGCCTTGTCTGTGCGTGGGATACATATTTGGTTACTTGGCCCTTCAGGGCAACACAACTCCAACTGCAACCATGAAACGGTGATAGGAGGTCCCCCCTAATGTGGGCTCGTGATTATTAAAGGTCCCCTCAATAGAGCTAAACTCGGCACGGAACTCAATAATAAAAGGTCCCCTCAATAGAGCTAAACTCGGCCTGCACGTAATAATAAACCANAGGTCCCCTCAATAGAGCTAAACTCGGCACGGAACTCAATAATAAAAGGTCCCCTCAATAGAGCTAAACTCGGCCTGCACGTAATAATAAACCACCCCTCAATAGTCCTAAAACCCGTCTCGGTTTAAAATTTTAAGGTTTAGGTAAATAAATAAGCACTCCTACCGCCCCGGAAAAGGAGAGACAGAAACAGGCAAGATAGAGGAGACTGTACTACTGTACCACTAAGTGTACTACTACTGAGAGCCCCGGCCCCCGAACAACTTCGACCCCGGCCCCCTCAAACAACTAAAGATCAGAGAGGCGGCCCCCCCGCCATTATTATTGCGTGGCCTGAGTTGTTTGGGGGGGGTTTTATAATCAGGAGACCACATTAGAGAAGGTGGCCTAAGCTATACTCCTCAACTCCAAACACTAAAACTCTGTCTGTTGCTGTGGCAAAAGCATAGCTTCAAACGATCCTTCCGCAGGTACTTCAAAGACCACTCAGTTCTGAGATCATGATCTGCAGATCCGGAAGCATGTAAGTAGCATTCAGGACGAAAGCCGTGGTGATAGTTGCTCATCCAAGCGGCCGACAGCACTAGTGCAGGAGCTTTAATAATTAGACTAGGGTTTTGGGGATTCCTTGTTATAACTATAGTATAATATACCCCGAAACCTTATTCTAATCATTAAGGCCCCTACACTAAGAACCCTACTACAGATCCCTTATAGAGCCTTTTAATGAACCCTTTACAGGGAACCTTATTCGAATTAAGGCCCCTAGACTATCGGTTGATACCTCTTGAATCTTTTCACACGGGGCCGATCCACAATCTCTCCCAGCAAAGGACGGCACAGATAGGTTTAAGGTTTAGGGTTTATAAGGGGTTTAGGGTTTACAAAATAGAAAACAGATCTTTGTGGAAGCTCGAATCTGTTTTGACCTCAAGTTCTGTTTTACTTTAAAGAAGAATGTGATATAGCCACACCGTAGAGGCTCTATGGTGCCTAGGAATTGAAGCTTTAGGGTTTAGGGTTTAGGGTTTAGGGCTTTATCAAACCCAACGTGATGTTGACATGCGGGCCCTCCCGAAACCTAGAAGCAGACTCCTTGAGGGAGTGAAGGGTGTTTTGCTACTTACGCCAGCTTCTCGCTTAGCTCCGAACTGCGCTGGTTGAATCCCCCTTGGAATTCGATTAGGCTTCGTAGTTTATTGGCTTCCTAAACACTCCAAATAGCCTGAAGAAGGTATTTTAAAAGTATTGCTTAAGTAAGGGGTTTATATCCAAAGGTCCCCAAAGCACGTGGCTGGAGTCTTGGAGTTTAATGCCGAGGACTCGAAACCCTAAACTCAAACCCTTTGCCCAGACGTTTAAGATTTCAGGGCTTTCAGTTTAGGGCACTACACCCTATAGTGGAACCTCTAAAACCTGAACCTCGGGACCCCGACGACTACGCCACCCTCGCTGAAGGGGCTCTTCGGCGGTGGCTTGGCCGCCGGATTGGGCTCAGTCGGAATGTCGACGGGCTGCGAAGCAAAGGCTATGCTTCAAAAATTCAATGGGGCTTACAAGTTGTGTGAGGTTCACGCAGAGTTGCCATCGGACTTGAAGCACTGTTGAGGCTTGGTTGAATGCTCATGTGTGGTGATCAACGGAATTCCGTGTATCAAAGACCTCAGTTCATGCCATCGCTTCCTTGACCTATGTGCTTTTGGCCCTGGAGTACTTACTTTGGGACTAGTTTAAGGCCAAATTTAAAGAATATACTACTTGGGCACCGGGCCCGCTGGTGGTGTAGCTTCATTTCTCCCCGGCTCCCTAAATCCGAAGCCACTATATAATCTCTATGTTTAGAACGTCGGAGGGTTGTAGCCACTCTTGTTAAAACCCTAAACCCCTAAACCCTAAACCCCTTGAACCCCAAAACCCCTGAACCCTAAACCTCTTCCCTTCTGGGATGACGTGTGATACCTAAGAAACAAACTACCTTTTTTAAGGACTGATGCAGGCAAATCATAGTAGGGAACCCTCAAAGGTAGGTCTTACAAAGTTTCTGTGGGGTTTCTAGAATTTCCAATGCCAATTCCTGCCTCTCGGGATACCTAGACCCGGAACCCCACACTACATAAGCCGGAAGCCCTCGACGCCTCAACCCATCACTCCCTAAACCCTAAACCCCCCTAAACCCTAAACCCTAAACCCTAAACCCTACCCATCACCCCTAGTCGGAACTAGTCCCTGAGCCGTAAACCTTTGTTAACGCCCTGCTTTTGCAGCGACTAAAACAACAGCCCTTCCCCCAAAAACACGTCCTAATTTCCAGAACCCCGCACCGCGTCAACAACATCCACTGAATGCCTTACAGAACCCTTCTTAAGAAGAACCCTAAACCCTGAAACCCTTGTTATAAAGGAAACCCTAAACCCTGAGACCCTTAAAGGAACCCTGAAACCCTTGAGGGTTCCTTCAAGGGTTCCTTTAAGGGATCCTTTAAGGGATCTATAGGGTTCCTTTAAGGGGTCCTTTAGGGGATCCTTTGAAGGATCTATAGGGTTCCTTCAAGGGGTCCTTTAAGGGATCCTTTGCAGGCAGAGGCGCCTGATCGTTGTGGATCTCACGACGGAACCCGCTTCCGAGCAGCTCTGAAGCCTCAAGCGTCTTGGGTTGAAAGGGCTTCTGTGGGGTTTCGGATTTAGGGTTTACGGTTCGTTTAGGGTAGGGGATTACTGCCTAAGGTTTGAGTTTTAGTGTGCAGAGTTTCGAGCTTGAGTTTTTAGGCTTGGGGTTTCTGTAACTGGCCTGTCCAGTGTCCAAGGGGAACTAGAGGTGACATGATCTTTAGAAGACTGTAGGGACTCTGCTACTTAATCGGGTGCTTATGACAACCGTTTATGTTTAGGCAGTCGCGGGGTGGGTAAGGGCTTCGAGAAACAGTGGGTTCCGTTAGGCTGGCTGCGAGGGTAGTATGGGGTCTACTGGGTGGCAAAAAAGACTCTTGTGGCTTTCGCAGGAGGGTTTAGGGGCGTAGAGGTTAAGCTTCACAAAAGGTTTCTTTAGAGGGGCTCAAACGGAACACCATTCCTGATTGTTCCGAGCCATGTATAGACCCTAAGATAGAGGCTGTTATCAGTATCTTTATCCGAACGTAGTCCCTGATGCGAGCAAACTCGTCATCCTATCAAGGCTCTTATCAATAACACTAACCTCTCAACCCTAGTTCTACACTGAACTTAACACGGACAATACCCGCCTCAGGAAGGCTGTGTCCTTCGGCTGACGCTTGGATACGAGAAGGTGCTCACCGGCGTGTTTATCAAGTCTCCTATCCCCACGAAAGCCAGCGGCAAAGACGGAAACGCCCGCAAAGAGCATCGCCGGCAACAGAAGCTCAATCCACCCTAGCAAAAATCAATTTTAGCTGCGTCTTAGGGATTTTAGGAACCAAGACTTCACATGTTTCCATAAGTACCCCTTATTCTGCACCTAGAGTGGTTAGAGTATAGGGTTTTGGGCTAGATTATACTATACTTATAATAAGGAACTCCGCAAAAAAGTATAGGTAATTCTCAAGGCCCTTATGGTAGAGTGTGCCCTACTTGTACTTGGAGGTTCATGAGTAGTTATAAATGGGCTTATAAGCAGGGTAACTAGAAAGGGCTTATAACTCCACTTATAACTAACCACGAACCTCCAAGTAGCCCCCCCCTCAGCGTCCTGCCTTGGAGATGCCTTGCCAGGACTTGATGCTGCAGAGCCGGATGACTCCTTCCTGCGCGGGTCCCGGGTTCAGGGCTTCCGGGTTTAAGGTCTAGGCTTTCCTTTAAAGGAACGCTTCAAGGGACGGATCCCTTAAAGGAACCGATCCCTTAATTAAGGGATATTCCAAGGGTACTATAAAGGCTTATGTAAAGGGTTTAGAGGTAGGGTTTGATGTAGAACCTTGATGAACAAACCCCTTCTCTTTAAAGGCATTAATCTCGGGATCCAGGTTATCACCCCGATTTAAGGTCGGGATCTTCATGGATCAGAGGCCTACACGTGACATGAGGGTTGCTTCCGAGCTGGGTGGAAAATCAGGAATTCGTGGTTTTGGGGCTCGAGGGCTCAGGGATGTCCGGGTCTTGGGGTCTAGGTCTTACCCCAAGGGTCCAAAGAACCCAATAATGAGGTATTTGGCTTTAGGATAGTAGTTATGTAGGTTTATGTTTGGGAGAGTATATGATTGTTAGGTACTTGGACCCTTAGGGGTCCAGGGATTAGGGTCTAGGGTCAGCGTCTTAGCGTGGGTCATATTTCCGTTCGCGCTGTTGGGATGAGCCCTTTACATAAGGTTTTAGGGTATGAAATACTACGATTATACTGTACCTAACTTAACGAACCCTGAGGAAAGCAGTGGTACTTATTCAGGCCCCTGTGGTTGTTGTATGCCGACATTCACGATGGCACGAAATACAGCAGCGCTTAGCCTAATAAGATGTACGAATGTCCCAAACGCCAAAACTTCCACCGTTTTCTGAACCCTAAACCCTGAAGCCCTGCACATTAGACCCTGAACCCCAACATCTTGAGGCCTGCATTTCAACCTAAATCCCACGCCTTAAACAATGAACCCTACATGCCTGAGATTTAAGCCCTGACCAGTATCGATCGATATGGGACCGGCCACCCCGCCAACATCGATGCCGGCTGCCCCGGCCACCCAGCCAGTATCGATTGATATTGGGTGGTTTTCTTCGTTTCCCGAGTCTTCCAGCAACGAAACGCGTCGTGCTCCGCCTGCCGGCAATGGCTGCGTCGACGCTTGCACGAAGTGAGTGAAAGAAAAGAAATCGTTCACCAGCTTGTCGCCTGCCTGGACGACGGCACTGGCTTCCACCAAAGCTTTCTGGTGGCTGTGGCAGAGAGACATCTGATGCACGCTGCCACTTTGGCAAGTCTCTGTTCATGCGCGCTGCCACTCTGGAAGGTGGCACCAGATGTGGCTTTTCGACCACATCTTATTGATCCTCAGGTCTTGCACTCACACCCTAAGCGGCCCCTCACGTCAGAACCTTGAAGCCTGACTGCCTAGTTAAGACATGACATGCCTGAGAACTGGTAAAGTGAGCAAGAACCTTAGTGCTTCTTGCCGCTTCTTGCCGAGTGTCTCCACGATGGGGCGCTTCTCCCGGATCCAGCCTTCCGCCGTGGATGTTTCCACCTCACATAGTTCCTGTCTCTTTTCTGAGGTTGAGATGATGCAGCCGATCAATGGCCATGGCCAAGTCAGACTCCTGCAGAAGAAGCTTCTCAGTGGCAGCCGGCAGTAGATGACATGGCATCGGGGGCAGAACCAATGTTTCTGGCCCTGCATTCGCCCAGACCGGTCCCTGCGCAGGATGCCGTCCCACTGCCACGAGCGGAGCGAGAACAGAGCGACGACAGGCGTTGGCTTCGGATGTCGCAGATACCCTGAACCCCAAACCCTACTTAGAGGATCATGGGGCTTAGTAAGTAGGGTTATAAGTAACTCAATTAATTGGGGTTATAAGTAACTATAACTGCAGTTACGTTACTTATAACCCCAATTACTAAGTCCCATGATCCTTTAAGTAGACTGTAAATCACGTACCTGAACCTATACCTAGACCCTAGAATGTGATGCCTTTTTTGGATAAGATACGCTGTGGTTAGGATCCGATGATCAGAAACTCAGGTAGCTAAGGTGATTGAAAACCAGGTTGCAGTGAAGGAATTTAAATTAAGTTGCTATATCATCAGGAAACCTCCATTATGGTAACTTAAACCTTAAACCCTCAACCCTTAAAGGCACCCTTCTAGAAATCCCCATTATGGTAACTTGAACTAAGTTCCTTAACGGCAACCCAGAAAAAGGGGGTCTAGGTATCCACCTCCCTTCGACGCGGTTAGGGTTTGGGGTCTAGGGTTGAGGGTTTAGGGCGCACGTGCCTGGAACTCGGCCACGGAGAGACCTGCAAGAGCACAATGCTAGAGGACAAGGGTTGTCTACAGGGGCCTTAGCAGTTTCATTCATGAAGATATTATAACATAGTTGGAGTAGATTCAATTTGGAGTGTAAACGGCGGTATCTAAAGCAGGATTTGGGAGTTTCCGAAACAAGGGACCTTGATATAGTACCCTAAACAGTAGGGTCCTTATTATAAGGACCCCAGAATAAGGTATCCCTAATTTTCGGAAACTCCCATTTGCTTGCCATATTCAGACAGTGTGGAGTCGAAAGGGTTGGAGGTTCGAGGGTCGGGGCCTGTGGCAATGTAGGGGCCTTGAGTTCTGGATGAGATTATATTACGTTTAGGGTTTAGGGTTTGGGGTTTAGGGTTTTATAAAAAGGAACCACCAAAATAGTATAGGTAATTAGTAGTTCACTTAGGGCCCCTATATGGGACAATCCAATCTAGGCCGATTGTCAGCACCATGTGGGCTACGTTTGAAGTCCACTTTAACCTAACATCCCGCCAACCGTTGCAAGTGGCTTCTTTCTTCGAGGGAGCATGGCGATCGGAGAAGGACTTTGAGAGTGATTGATATTTCAGTCACCCATCACAGAAGCCTATCTTCAGCCTTCATGGAAACCAGTTCCCTGACAATCCGCAAACCATTCAGTTTAATGATTTCTACATTTCTACCACATAGCCATGTGGGGTTACGGATTGAGGCCTTTCGGGCCGTAGGATGTCGAAGTGTTATAATGTTGAAAGTCCCCTGCTTTCTAAATGAAGCACTACGTCAGATCAGCGCGATGCCTTTTCTTAACCTCCGGCCAGCACTCCAAGCGCCGACTTTTTTCGGGTCAAGCTTTCGGGATTCGGGCTAGGGTTTACGGGGTTTTAGCGTCTAGAATTCAAGCTTGTTCTCCACGGAGGGACATATTAAGATCCTATGCTTCTAGATTGGAGGGCCACTTCTTTACGGACCTTGGTCTGCAGAAACCCTAATAATTACCTCCTTCTGCGTGTGAGGAAAAAACCCTAAGCCTGAATCCTAAACCCTAATTAAGCCCTAAATCCGAAACTCTAAACCTTAAATTTAAATGACCCTTCTAGACGCTAGTCTTACACCCGAAAAACTCCTGAAACCGAAAGCCCGCAATGTCGAACTCTTCGAACTCTTACCTATAGTCTCCATTGTAGTTCCTTTTTTTGGTTATCCAGTTTTATGGTTAGGATCCTATAACAGAGATTCTGGTTAACCAAAAAAGGAACTACAATGGAGACTATAGGTAGGCCACGCCATCGACAAAGTATGCATGGACTTCGTCAGATCCGGTTTTCCGGAGCTCATATTACGTTTCCGGGCTCAAGTTTTTTTGGGGGGCCCCTATCCCCGAAACTCTTATGCCTTGCCTGTAGGCCAAAACAGCTACCCTGTTAAGGAGTCATATAACGAAGTTATGAGCAACCCTGAAAGGGTAGGTTGAGTGGTTTGGGGATTACGGGTATGCAGTGCTACCGAAAAACCTTACACCGGAGCCTCCCGATGTGGTTCCGCCGAAGGCATTCTGATGCCATGGAAATGAGATCTTCCTGGAGCCACTTAGGAGATTTACACAAGGTTTTTAAAGGGTTGGGCTTTAGGGTTAGGGTTTAGGGTGTAGGGTATCCTTAAACCCCAGCGCTTTCCTGAATAGGGATTTCGAGTTTTCCCTTTGGGTCTCAAAGATCCACGCTTTGTAGTCCAAAGGTCGTGTTACAGTGAATTAGGGTGTGGAGGGGAATGCTGAAGGCGTCGTTGTAGAATTGGACCCATGATGCATGCCAGATGAAGCATCCTAAATGTCGGATTTCTGCTGCCTCCCCACAAAACTTGGCATGCCCAAACCTCATGAACATCGTGAGGCGATTCAAGTATCGGTATCTCACTTGGGGAGGTGATCTCAAAGTCTTGTACGCACCCAGTAGCGCCACCCAAACTTGCTTGAGGTTATGCTTTGGCGACTAAGGCTGCGCGAAGGAGACCAGCAGCTCCAAAACGGAGCCGAACATGTGTTGGTCACACCCCAATTATTTTAAGGATCCCTTATACAAGGACTCTTATTTGGGGATTACCCCACCTACCTTCACCCCACCTTTTGAGGCCACTGAAGGTTAGGGACATTGAACAGCGGGACATGGGATCCGTTTTCTCGCGCTCCCTGCTTTAAAGGTTCCTGGCAGGGTACCATAAGGGCTTGCGGTTCAGAGTATATTAATTATAGGGGTCCAAGTACCGAAATAGTATATAATTTGGCCCTAAAGTATACCTATATGTAGGTACTTTAAGGCCCAAGTATATACTATTTGAGTACATGCACCCTTCGGGAAGTCTGAAGCCAAAAGCTCGAACCCCAAACCCTACATTTGAGGGTTTAGGTGAGGGCTCGGAAATCCTGGCATTCATGTTGAGGGGAAAGCTTAGTACTTAGTAGGGATGTACAGCTTCATGAAGTGGTTGGGGCAGCTTATGGTTCGAAGGTTCAACCTATGTTTGGGGTTTAAGGGCAGTGGGCTCGGGTCCCAGGATGTGGGGAAGCCCTCCCCTGTTCAGCTGCTTCCAGGGCTGGGGAAGCATCTTATCTTCGGCTAGGCTTTACGGTTTAGGGTCTGAGGTCTATGGCTGATGATCCCCTAAACCCTATAAATCCTAAACCCTACCTATAGTCTCCATTGTAGTTCCTTTTTTGGTTATCCAGTTTTATGGTTAGGATCCTATAACAGAGATTTTGGTTAACCAAAAAAAGGAACTACAATGGAGACTATAGGTAAACCGATGCCGGTGTTGTATATTTGGGCTCTATGGTCCATGGCTGCGGGCAGCTAAGGGCTACGCTGGTCATTTGCTTGGAACTTTGTCTTGGCCTTATTGTTGGTGGCTTGGAGCTTCCTCCCTAGGCCCTACATGCACAGCCCCAAGCCTCACACCAACCCAAATTCTTGTCACCGCTGCCACTCCTAGCATTGACCCACAACCCCAAGCCCAAAATCCTGAACTCCAAAACTCTAGACCCAAAACACCCAAACCCTAGGATGCGAAACCCCAAAACCTTAAATCCTGAAAGCCTGAACCCCTCAACCCTCAACCGACTGAGGTCCGAACCCTGTTTTGTTTAAGCCGATATCTGAGCTGTACTCTTTCTTCACCGGCTGAAAGACCGGGATGTTTGCGGCCTGTCCAGGATGTAGAGTTGGGCTGGTTCAAAAGGGGGGTTTAGGGTGTATCAGGGCTCGATGAGGGTTGCTTTGAGGGCTCCACTAAGGATTGAATGAAGGTTCCTAGTTCATGGTTGGGATAGTACTACATTTTCAAATTTCTATTCCTTACTGAGTTTGAATTTTTGAATACCCATAAACATGTAAAGTGCTACCCAACTATGACAAAGCTTCTAGTTTCGGGCTATTTCGGGGGTCACACCCCACTGACGTTGTAACCCGATTTATCAACTTCTGCTCCATGCCAGGATAGGTTTTTTGAGGATGCTGTGCGCGCTATGTCGGAGCGCACATTGGCGCCGTCTCAGAGTTTTTCCGGTCTCGCTTGATCTGTTTGTTTATCTCCGCATATACTACGTGGGGACCTAGAATACCTCTACCAGGAATGGCCTTCCAAACGTAAGGGAAACAACGCTGCGACGTGGTCTCCAACCAATATGGAAATTGCATACCTCTGCGTCTACCCTTTCGTATTCTATCCCTGAACGTCGAGCTAAATACCACATGGTGTTCGGGATCGTTGGGGTCGGCAAAGAACAAGTTGGTTAAGCGCTTGGATTGTAGTCTGTTGAGTTGTGTGATTAGGGATATGTGAATAGAAGGAAGCCTTGATTCCTACCACCCTTCTAAGAAACCTGATGTAATAAGCATCTATTCTCTGAAGAAATTTGTCCGTCAGGGTAAGGGCATCTAGGCCATATATGAAAGTCGGAATAAATACGCGCTGGAATATGTGCAATTTGGTCTTGCGAGGGAGTGAGCTGTTCCATACCAGTCTAAGTTTCTTGTATGCGGTTTCCGCTAGGGCGGCTCGATGCTGAAACGCTGTTTCAAAGGGCTTTATCCACGTGATCATGGAACCTAGGTATTTAACCTGCGTTGTGGTCGGCACCGAAGTGCCATCGCTGAACTTAACGGTCGTTGTAGCCCGGTTGGGCTGTATGAGGAGTTCTGTCTTAGTCTCATTGAGAGACATCCCGTAGTCCCGTACCTATAGTCTCCATTGTAGTTCCTTTTTTTGGTTAACCAAAATCTCTGTTATAGGATCCTAACCATAAAACTGGATAACCAAAAAAAGGAACTACAATGGAGACTATAGGTAGTATTCCGCTACTCCTTCCAACGACGAGAAGATTTCTGAGAGCTGCGGTGCGGTCAGTGAGAGCTTGAGACAAAACTGTTTCATGGTCATACGAGAATACGAATCCGAACTTGCGATATTTCGCAGTTCTGATTTCTGCCGGTTTTGCTGCTGCAAGGATTCCTGCAGAAAGCATGCTGGTAGAGTCACAATTTCGTTGTCGTGCGCGGCTTGCAGACAGGCTGCCCATGGGCGTGACTGGCCCGTTTGGACTTAAAGCAGAAGCCAGAAAGTTGGAACATCAATATCCTCATGCCCTTAAGGTAAAGTATAGGGCCTAGTATAGGGGATCCCAGCACTAATCATCCTAAATGCATGTTCCAACTTTCTGGGATTCACTATAGCTACTCGGGCTTGTGGCCCTGGCAGCTCGGTGACCGTGGACTGGAAAGGCTTGATGAATAGGTCGCCGTCTGCCAGGAGCAAAGCTCCTTGACAAGCATTCGCCCGGCGCCTCGTCGGCATGAATCTTGGGAGCGCACAAGCTCTCAACCTCTGGTCCGATGGCCAAGATAGGTTTAGGGTTTAGGATCTATAGGGTTCAGTACCAAAACACCAGGAGAGTCTACATCCCTTGCAGAAGCGTCAGAAGAGGTCCATTTCCATTGATATATCGGTCACTCTAGGCAACCCCGAAACTGTAAAAAGTGGCTCGTGCATTAAGAGGGCCTTTATAGTTCGATTTTGGTGTTGTGATACCACAGCTCTTTATTAGGGGCTATACAGATGGGAGTTTCCGAAAATGGGGGACCCTAACATGGTACCCTAAAAAGTAGGAACCTTATTATAAGGACTTCAAAATAAGGTACCCCAAATTTGCGGAAACTCCCAGATAGAAACTCCGAGTCCAACTCCAATATTTCGACCCCTAAGGTATGCAAGGAATTGGGGTCTCATGTGCAGAGCTGAGGGTTTAGACGATGCGCGGGGTCAATTATGGTATCAATATTCAGGATTTAAGGTGTAGGGCTTGAGGGTTTAGGATTATACTGCGATGTAAGGTTTAGGATTTGAGGGTTCGGGATCTCAGGTTCGGTTCAGGAGGGTTTAGGATCATACCACGATGTAAGGTTTAGGATCTCAGCTGCAAGGAAGGAACCCTGTAGATCCCTTTAAAGGATCCCTTACAGGATCCCTTTAAAGGAACCCTTAAAGGATCCCTTAAAGGAACCCTTAAAGGATCCCTCAAAGGATCCCCAAGGCATGTGCAAGACTTCCCCTACCGCCTTGCCCTTCACCTTGATGGGCGCCAGCGCGTTGAAGATCACCTGGCGAGGATTTCTGGCTGTCTCGGGTCGACGGCGTTCTACACTTGAGAGTTCTGAGCTTTGGCTACAACCGACATATCTTCAAGCTGCATCCAGAGAGCCCTAAACCGAACCCTAAACCGTAGACCCATGATTAAGGCTTTCGGGCCACACCCTTGGCCCCCAAAACACCACCTGCGCGCTCCACTGTAGTTCTTCTTTGGGTTAACCAGTCTTTATAGTTCGGATCCTGGAATCTATAGTTATATATTCGTATATCATTTGCTAAACAACAACAACAACAACAAGGAAGTACAATGGGGACTTTATAGGTAGACCCTTAAGATCCTGTTAGACCCATATGGAGCCCCTTAAAAAAATCGCGCATTTCCTTAAACCCTTTTTAGAAGCCTTTTGAAATGTTTAACCCAAATGAAATTTCCTTAAACCCCTTTTAGAACCCTGTTGAAGGAGCCCTTCGGGGAACCCAAAACCTCTTACAGAACCCCTTTATAGGACCCTTACTGCCGGCAAGGTTTTCAGGAGTGGACTTCGCACTATCCTCCAGTTATGAGCTGTAGGCAGTGCCAGATCCCTGAAAAGCCCCACAAAATGTCCAAGCCGTTAACGTTCGTATGCTGGCAAGAACACAGGTATTGACGACAGTGCCGTTTTGCCGCTCTTACTAGCTGTCGCCCCAATTGCGGCCACTGGCGGCCCGACTTAGCTACCGATAACACTTCTCAAAGCCCAACATCCTGACCATAAACCCACGAAACTAGAATCCTAAACTCTTTCGGCGACATAATATAAGCCCGAATGCCTGACAGCCCGGCGAAGATAAAGCTGAAATCCATATGGGTGGTTGTCAAAATTATGGTCCCTTTTTGGGTCCCTGATATAATACGGCACCTATTATTTAAGGTACCCCAAAAGGGACCATAATTTTGACAACCACCCATATAGAGCCTGAACTCCGAACCACCCCAAAAGGCCCTTTAGGCCCTAAACCAGTCCGCACAACCAGAGCGAAGTCCGGCCAACACACCCCAAACAGCAAGCCAAACAAAACCAACCAACCCAGACCCGAAAACTCATGAAACACCCTAACTCTAAACTTCTACGTCACAGAACCCCGAGCCTCTGTCGTGGAGCGCTTTCGGGTGATGTCGTCGCACAGAATGCCTCTGCTTACAAGCTTTGTTGGGGTTTTGGGTAAAGGGTCTACGAGGCTTTGTTGGGGTTTCGGGTAAAGGATCAATGCAGCTTCCTTGGGGTTTGGGGATCTGCTTTATGAAACGGGTTCTGTCCCATGGCTCTTGCAGGTGTTGTACGACGCCCCCATGGCCCTTTGAAGGAGCCCTTATGTTCCTTAGTAGTGGGTATTTAGGGTCTATCAGAGGGTAGTTGGGGGGTCTAAGTTGTAGGAGACCCTAGGGCTTGAGTGGCTTCAGGGTTGTTTGGATCATGTGAAGCTTCTGGGTTTAGGGTTTAGGGCTTAGGGTTTAGGGTTTAGGGCTTAGGGTTTCTGGAGTTTAGGGTTTAGGGCTTATGGGGTTTAGGGTTTAGGGCTTAGGATTTAGGGCTGAGGGTTTAGGTTTTCTGGTTAGGACCTAGGGCTTATTTTTCAGATGTTGGTTCATGCTTTAGGGTTTGGGGTTTGAGGTCGAGGCGGACCCTAAACCGTAAAACTTCAACCAAAACGCCATAGTTAAGGACCACGCCTCAAGCAACAGCAAGGATTCTCCTATGATTCAAGGTATATACTCCTTCATTCAGGCGCCTCGGTGAACGTTGGAGACTGGGCGATGACATGATGAAGACAGACAACGCTTCGGGAGAGCACAAGTACCGATGGAGTCAGTCGTGTTCTCATAAGGCACCGGAGCTTTTGAGGAATACTGCTTCAGGATGAAGGAATCCTTCATATATGATTGAAGGCTCAATTCCCAGGTATGTTATATCTTAAAAGTCGCATGCACGAGATGCAAATAGGCGGGAAAGCTTCCGTGGAACATAATCTCTCGTGCGCATGCTGCGGCTGCAGCGTGTGGCTTGCTTGCAAGATTTCGTATCCTTGTCGCTGCGGCTGCAGCATGCGGCTTGCTTGCAAAATTTCGTATCCTTGGTCGACCGCATTTAACTCAACTGCCCTAGCAATGGCAAGAACATATGACTTGTGCACCCGTGAGCCAAGCAAGGCCGTATTGTATGGAGCATAACGGCCCGATGAAAGCGTAATGTAGGGGCCGAATAGGGTTTGGGGGTATATTATATTACAATATGTTTGTACTCAAGAACTCACAAAAACCTATTGCAATTGTTAAGGCCCCTACATTAGCCCTAAACCCTAAACCCTATTAACCTTAAAACCTAAACAATAAAGAGGCCCTGAATACGTTTCGACTTCGATTTCAACAGCCGAGAGACCGTTTGCCGGCGCATTTGACATGAGCCGCGCCTGCAGCCGTTGGTCGGTGTAGGGGTTGAGATCTTAATTTCAGGCTTTAGGGTTCACAGCTTAGGGCAGAAGGCTTGGCTTTGAGGGCGTTTGGGGTTTACGATTTAGGCATGATCAGGAATCAAGCCTACCTGAACTCATCTGCACGGTGGTTTAAAATAGATCACCGTGCGCATCATGTGGGTGGTTGTCAAAATTAGCGTCCCTTTTTTGGGTACCCTAAATATTAGGTGCCGTATTATATGCAGGATCCAAAAAGGGACCACAATTTTGACAACCACCCGTGTAGCGTCACAGCTTTTCAAAGGTACACTGGTCGCTCTTGCAAACTTCATCTCGCTGCCTGGCACTTAGCTCTCCATGGGACTTAGTAAGTAGGGTTATAAGTAAGGTAACTACAGTTATAATTACTTATAAGCTCAATTAGGTACTTATAACCCTACTTGCTAAGTCCCATGATCCTCCAAGTATGGCTCTACCTAAAGTCTCCATTGTAGTTCCTTTTTTTGGTTCTCCAGTTTTATGGTTAGGATCCTATAATAGAGATTTTGGTTAACCAAAAAAAGGAACTACAATGGAGACTATAGGTAGAAACCCCCACTCGAAAAGACCCACCTACTAACACACCTCGCGTAGGGCCTCTGAACATCCCAAACCTGGCCGCTGCCGGCAGATTTATGCTTCTAGATTGTACGGGCCTGCCGATAAAAACTCTAAACCCTAAACCCTAAGAGCGTGTGCAAGAGTCATGGGGGGTCTCCAGGCTTTATAGGGTTTAGGGTTTAGGGGTGTAGGCTTTAATTGCACCCTGAACCCGAAATCCGAAACGGTCTTAAATCTAAACCCCAAAAAACCTGAACCGCACACCCCAAAGTTCAAATCTCTCAACTCGCACCCTAAGACAACGCCCCTGGAAGGCACCAAGCGCCAAAGGACACACTCAAAACCGAAGGTCGGAGTCCAACGAGTCATTGAACTCCACTGCCACGATTTGCGGTTTAGATGGGTTGTTGTTTTTTTTTGTTTTTTGTTTTTTTTTTTTGGGGGGGGGGTTAGGGTTTAGGGTTTAGATCGGTTTAGGCTTTGGGGATTCAGGTCCAACCATGTCCAAGCCCAAAATTCGTCATTTAGGGTCTTTGGGAACCCGTCAATGAGGTAATCGTGGGCGGCGGTCGGGGTCTCCATGACATATGCCGCATGCCGCTGAAAACCAGTGAAACCCATAAGGGGAAGTCTTGGCAGCGGTGGACATGATTCTACTCCAACCCATCAAAATTCAGCGCTTACCTCTCATTTTTAAGCTCCGAATGGATTGATCACCAGGTGTGGGCATACTTCTTGGCTTGCATAACGGGTCCCTTTGTAGGCTTCCCCACCGACAGGTTCACGCAGTCACCAAGGACGGTGTACTCCATGCGGCGGGCACTCCCGCAAACGCCGCCTGAGATTTGGCTACATTTCTGTTGTAGGGGCCAAGGCTTAAGGTTTTTCTTGTCCAGCTCCAACCTTTCCGCATTCCCCAAGACCTTTGTGCATGTTGGGAAGTAAGCCAGAAACCATTTTAGGTTTCGCCACCCCCACCGACCTCAACCCCAACAACCAAGTCTGGGACCCATCAACCAATCCTGGGACTCTGTACCTCGGACTCACGCACGATTGCTACATCTCTGAAACCGGTATACATGTACCTTCTGTTACTGAACTTAGGGCATAGGATGCAAGCCAGTCTAGTGCAACATAAAGCAGTAGAATGTAATGCAGTATTCCATCCGTGTAACCCGGCAAGCATACGACGTACCATATACAGTAAAAGTGTGCTGCCTGCCTGCCTGCCTGCCTGCCTGCCGAACTACTTAACTACGGACATACATGCGTGCATGCATACATACACCAATACACTGCCTTCTTACCGGTGTATGTGTATGTCTGTATATATATATATATGGCATATATGTAAATATACATATTTATGTTCATGTACATGTTCAGATGTACACATGTATGTACAGAGACAGACAGACAGACAGACAGACACACAGACAGACAGCCAGTCCGAGAGAGAGAGAGAGTGAGTGAGAGAGAGACAGAGAGCGAGAGCGGACGAACGGACGGAGAGACAGAAAAATAGAGAGAGAGAAAGATGTTAAAAGAGTATAGCTAGTGGGATAGACAATTAAATTAAACGGATAGATAGATGGACAGACAGACAGACAGACTGAATGACTGACTGACTGGCTGACAGACTGACAGATAGCTAGCTATAGATGGTCCCTCTGTGCATTCATCAGCAACCCCCAAACTCAAACGCCAAATTCTACAGCCACACTCTTTAAACCGGCCGAATCACAGTAGCTTCGCCCGGTGGTAACACCAAACTTGCCGCAAAGCTTGAGGCGCTTGAAGACCTGCTTATCGGTTTAGGGCTTATGATGGTTTCTGGAGTTTAGGGTTTGGGGCTTGTGGGGTTTAGGGTTTAGGGCTATGGGGTCTAGGGTTTGGGGTTTATGGGGTTTAGGGTTTAAGGTTTATGGGCTTTAGGGTTTGTCAGCTTTTGAGCTTGGCAGGCTTTCGGGCTTGGAGTTTGGGGACGCAAGGTTTATGACTGAGGAATTATGGGTGGAATTCGGGCTCAGGGTTTAAGGCTTTAAGAGGGAATTTGCCCAACTTCGCGCACTCGAACCTGCCAACAAACACGCACGACGACGCAGAACCTTGGAGGCACAGAGGTTAAACTAGCCCAAAAGCCGTCTCGATTATAACGGCTTCGGGGGCCTAATCTAAGGTAGGTATGGGCCCTCCAGGAAACATGCAAAGTAAAAAGTTGGGGAGGCAGCTGCGCAGATCAATTCTGCACCTCAAGATTGCTGGTTCGCGAACGTGTCACCAAACGATACAGTTGAAGATGCTCTTTGTGATCTTGTGCCTCCCTAAACCCCACCTGGAGGATCATGGGACTTAGTAAGTATACGTACCTGAATTGGGGTTATAAGCAATTACAACTGTAGTTACCTTACTTAAAACCCCAAGTACTAAGTCCCATGATCCTTTAAGTAAACCCTGCAAGCGACCCCACCGCCACTTCCAGCAGCCGCCCGCAAACTCCAAAGTCTATACAACCCTAAGGCTCCATGTGCCCAAAAGGGTTTAGGGTTTAGTGTTAGTTTGGTTCCTTCGAGGGTACCGCAAGAGCCTAGGTTTTAGGGTAAAGGGTCCATGCACCAAAATGGTACGATGTCCCTATATAGTTACTTTACGGCCAAAGTATAAACTATTTGGGCACGTGGAGCCTAAGGGAAATTAACAAAGCATCCCGAAGCAACGAAAAATAGGAAACCCAAATCCCAACCACTAGAAACCGGCGAACTCCAAACCCTAACCCGGTAAAACCCGAAATTGACTAAACCACTAAACCCTAAACTCTAAACCCCTAAACCCTAAACCCTGAACCCCTAAACCCCTAAACCCTAAACCCTAAACCCCTAAACCCTAAACCCTAAACCCCTAAACCCTAAACCCCAAACTCTCCCGGGATGAAAGCTCCGTCCGGCCTTGACCATGTCGAAACACGCCAACACGGCTCGAGTGGGGTCGTCCGTGTGCACGAGTGGGGGCAGCCCGAAGACCTCACGGCTCAAAGTGTGCGGTTGTAGGCTTAATGTAGGGGCCTTAATAAGCAGAATAGGGTTTTGGTGTATATTATACCACACTGCAAATAATGAACCCCCCAACGTAGTATAGGTAACTATTGAAGCCCCTATATTGGGGCTTAGGGGTCTGTAGGGTTTGTAGGTCGGGTGTAGGTGAACGACATCATAGCATGAATTAAGCCTGTGGGGTCTGGTTGGATGTTATGGTCGTCGATACTTTCATGAATAGGTTTAAGCAATCAGGGCTGAACGTCATTACATCAGGGTACCTTCATATGGGGAAGCAACTGGCTGTAGTTTGTGGTTAGGTTTCGTTGCCCTATGACTAACAATGAACTTCCAAACCGTGGTCAGGCTGGAATACAGTTTGGTGCTGCTGCTTTGGATTATGAGACTTGGTGACAAGCGGAAGAATCCATCCAGACATGTTGGGATGTATCCTCATGCCCCGATCTAGTGAAACCGGTTCACGTGCACAGAGGGGATGTTTGACATTGTTTGAGCAAATCCCTTCTCGGGCGGGGCTTACTTTAGAAAGGGTGGTGCTTTAGGAAGAGGATCTTACCATTTGATTCGTGTCTATATCAAGCCTTAAATTTTCACGAAAGCCCCTTGAAGGTCCCAACGTTAAACCTTGAGTGCGGGGCCAGCAGGAAGAGCATGCCCTTGTCATCAATCAGGAACTTGTTCAGAGTGCCTTCAAGGGCTTAACATTGGGGCCTTCACATGCAGAATAAGGCCTAAACCCTAAACCCTGTTCAGAGTCTAGAGGAAAAGGCATGCTTGGTTCGGGTTCAGTGAGGAGGGTTTAAAAGTTCCCTGGGCCCAAGATCCAAAGCCTGGCTAAACCCCGGCCCCAACACAGCACCATAAATGGGCCTAGGCCATAATACCTTAAGCCTTACCTAAACCCCCAAAAACACCTACCTTTTTAGGGTTCCCTCATATGATTTCTTTATATAAGTCCTTAAAAAGGTAGGGTATTTGGGGTTAAGCGTAGGGGTTTAGGGTTTAGGGGTAAGGGTGGATTTAAGATACTGGAAAAAGCTATACTATAAGGACCTTAATGCTTAAGCTTCAGGGTTCAAGCTTGGACACTTGTGGCATCTAGAAGGCTTGGAGTCTCAGGTTCTGATTTCAAGCCTTTGGGGATTTTAGGGTGGGATGTAATGGCCAGTGAACGGTTTAGGTTTAGGGTTTAGGGGTTTAGGGTTTAGGGTTTAGGGTTTAGGGGTTTAGGGTTTAGGGTTTAGGGTGAATGTAACCTACTTGTCGGGTATCATGAGGAACCAAAGGTTAACCTTTTTCATAATATAAGGATTATATAGGGATTGTACCCCCCCAAAAGGTTAAAGGTTACCTACTCTACTACTACGGTAATGGCCATTGTGTACCTGAAGAACCTGGCAGCCCAGACGTGCAGTGCGGTATGCGGTTACGACTTGGAGGATGTTTGCCTGTGTGGGTGTGTTCAATACCTGTGAGATCGGCCTTCGACAGGAATTCAACGATCGATGCATGGCTTGCTGATTTTGAGGCGTAGGGGGTTCAGGGTTTAGGTTTGAGGGCTTTGGGGCTTTAGTCTTTAGCGGATTCAGGATACAGGCTTACACGGTCGACGTTGGTGGCTCAACTTGCCGGTTACCTGTCGTGTCAGTCTTGGGGCACAAGTTGACCCCACACTAAACCTGAAACCCCAAATCCCAGATCTTAGACACTGAAACCCCACCTACTAACTGTAAACCCGTCGAGCCCCAAAATCAAAGAGTCACGGCTTCGAGGCTCCTAGTGTAGATCACACCCCTAAACACCAGACCCGTAGCCGAGACCCCTAAACCCAACCCCTACAATCTAAATGCCTAAGCCCAAGAATGGCCGAGAACCCCAAAACCCTCAAGACAAATCCGCCTTCATGTTGGTAGCAAGCTCGCTGCACGGATTCCATGAGTTCCTGGCAAAAGGTCAGAGAGACCCATACTCTTCAGCTTGTGTTTCCGTGGGTTTCGTAGACTTTTGCTAGGGATTGATATGTTTTGATAGAGTTTGACATGCTTCTCTCGTGGTTCATCGGTTCTAAGTTTAGGGTTCATCGACATGTACAGCTCTTGTCAGATCAACAGGTGGACAAAACCCGGGACCCAGAACAACGGAGCCCCGAGAACATGCTGGTTCACGACAACACTCGTGGCGAAGATCCATTACCATGTGGCCCCTTAACAAGTACAAAGCAAGCGACTTTATAGATCGTAAACCCAAACTTGTATGCTTGGAGCCTTAGGCAAATTCATCACGAGCCCCAAGTCCTGAACCCTAAAAGTATTGTCTTGCACCATGAATTCCGTCTTTAGCTTTAAGGACTTGAAGACAAGAAGTTCGCCTGTACTTTCGAGTTCCTCTTTTGGATCCCATAACCCAAAACGGGCTAACCAAAACAGGAACTACGATGGAGACTCTACGGAGAATGGAATCTAGGTATGCATCCTCTTCGCCCTGACCCTATTTGCTGCACCTGCGCTATCTTCGGCCCCTCCTCGGACATGATGTCTAAACCTGCACGAGGATGCGGCGTACGGGGATTCTCGGAAAAAAACATGGGAGTTTCCGAAAATAGGGGACCCTAATATAGTACCCTAAATAGTAGGGTCCTTATTTTAAAGACCCCCAAATAAGGTACCCCTTTTTTCCGGAAACTCCCACATGTGGGGCCGAGCGGCTTGGAGTTTTTTGGTGCAAGGATAAAGGAGTCTGCCTTCTAAGGCGCCATCTACCCAAATGGCATAGACTTAGGCCTAAACCCTAAACCCTAAACCCCCACATGGCATAGACTTAGGCCTAAACCCTAAACCCTAAACCCCCAAATACCCTAAACCCCCAAATGGCATAGACTTAGGCCTAAACCCTAAACCCTAAACCCCGAAATGGCCTAGACTTAGGCCTAAACCCTAAACCCTAAACCCCCAAATGGCATAGACTTAGGCCTAAACCCTAAACCCTAAACCCCCAAATGGCATAGACTTAGGCCTAAACCCTAAACCCTATAAGCCCTAAAGTCCCTATACATGGACTACTTTAAGGTCAAAAGTGTATATTGTTTGGGCACATGGACCGGCCGGGCCCAAAAACAGAACCAGTGAATCTCAGGGGACAGGCAATCACTTCCTAGGAGGCCTGTCTTTGAGTCCTACCTAAAGGCTCCTTAGTTGCTGGGTTCATATGCCCCAAAACGTGTACACCTTTCAGTTTTATAGTGGGTAATATTATCCCAAAAAGTGTAAAGTGTACCAAGTACCTAGCAGTATCGCCAGGGTCTGCTATATAAGCAGGTAGAGTACCCCAAAAAAGGGGGTTGGGCATGAGCCCACAGGAGGGCTTTCGGGTCGATCTTTGTTTCGGGTTCAAGCCGGGGGAAGAAATATGTATACAGTAGAAGCCCAAAAGTTGGAAACCCCACAGCCTCAATCCTTAAGAGTAATGTATAGGGAATCCCAGCACTATTTGGCCTTAATCCGGTTTCCAACTTTATGGGGTTTGCTGTAGTCCCTAAACCCTCAACCAGGCTTCCGTATTATGCGAGTTCAGAACTCGATCAAGAGTTCAGGGCAGAGGCTTTCAGGTTGTTACTTTGAGTTTAAGATGGGTTTAAGTTTTAAGGCTTAGGTTCTTAGGTTCTTTTTCGTTTTGGAAAATGTCTTAAGGCTTAGGTTTTTGGATTTCGGACTCTGACTTTCGGATTCAGGGCTGATGAACCAGGTCACTAGGCTTACCGTGATCGGGACAATTCGCAGGCAGAGGCATGTCCTATAACTTAACCACTTGAGCTCAGTGTTTAGGGTATACGGCTTCGGATATAGCGCACACCACGGAACTGTTTTGGTGGCCACTAGCTGCTCGTTGCCAGTTCAGACATGGCAAGCGTGTCTGTCTGATGTATGTATGGGTGTCTATATGCATATGTATAAAACCCGGAAGGTTAATCTCAAAGATTGCATACTCAGTTACCCAGCATCCGGGACATGGGCTGGGAGGCCTCCAAAGGCCAGCAGAAAGACAGCTTGGGATTTGAAATGCTGGGTTTTGCAGGCCAGAGTTTACACTCAAGGGTTTGGGCTTTAGGTTTAAGCCTAAAATAAACGATTTTGCGGTTCCTCATGGTGCTTTCCCTCCATATAAGATGCCCCCCTTAACAATGTGATTTTGTCAGGGAGTCAGGCAGGCCCCACAAGCCCTAATCCCGAAGCTCACCAAACACCATACCGAAAAGAAACAAACAGCCGTATACACCAAACCCTCAACATTAACAAAACAAAACCCTCAACGCGAACCTAACCGTGCTTGTAGGGTGAAACGAATGACCCCGATAATCTACAATAAGGTCTTCTGGTGGGCCTTCCAAGGTTCTATTCGTGCTTAGGTTAAGCGTACCATATTGGGCACAAGACGAAAAGAGCACGCTGCCGCAGGCGGGGGGGCTTGCCTGACCCATTCACGAAGATGGTTGAGATGTTGCGCATCTCGTTGACATACGTCAGTGTTCCTCATTTGGAGGCTTGTGAGTTGAGAGGCCGAGGGTTTAGGGAAGAAGGTTTAGGAGTTTCGGTTCAAGATTACATGCTTGCTTTAAAACTTAAAGCTTAGTGAGGGCCTATAGTTTTGGGCTGGCATAGGTGTGCAGCAGGCAAAGTGGAGGTAGAACCATGGCACTGGGGCGTTATGAGAGTAGCGATCATGATGGTCATGATGACGATGTTATAATAATGAGCACAATCGCGAACAGGCGCAAGTTTGCGCAACCTGACGTACCATGGTAAACAATACCATGTGATGGGTCGTGCAGGGCTTTGTCCATCTATGGACATATGGGAGTTTCCGAAAATTAGGGGTACCTTATTTTAGGTCCTTATAATAAGGATCCTACTATTTAGGGTACTATATTAGGGTCCCCTATTTTCGGAAACTCCCATATGTTGCTACGAAATAATGAGGCAGACGAAGAGGGCAGGATCCAGGCTTATGTTGTTGATGATAATGATGATGATGATGCTGGTAGTGATGGTGAATGTAAGGGCCTTAGTGCCTTAGTACCGAACAGGGTCATAGCATAGCTTTAAATCAGGAAGCCTAAGGAACAATATTAATTACGAGTTATTCCGATCCCACTAGATTGACTATTGCGCTAAAATACAGGTGGCCATGACATGCAAAACAAAAGCAAGGATGCTATATTATCGTGCAGGGAACAAATATGTATCTCAACTCAAGCACCGCCTGCGAACATGATGGCTGTATCAGACAAGCAACAACTCTCAACCCCAACCTGCACCCCAGACCCCAAATTCGATGCAGATACTGTTGATGATATGAACTCTGCATTACCCATCATAAGGAATATACCATGATTCCCAGTGTCCCTAAGGCAATGCAGGATTTATAGCAGAATCATCAACTGTACCACTAACGTGAGGAGAAGCTTTTCGCCTGGAGGGATGGATCAAAGTTCAGGAGCTCCACTCCACAGATCCCGGGTAAAGCGGACCATCGGCTAAGGGTTTACCTTCACCCCAAAGAATCTACCTTTTTAAGGACTTAGACAATGAGACCATAAGAAGGAACACTAAAAAGGTAGGTGTCTTAGGGTCCAGGTGGGGTTTAGGAGCTCGGCTTTGGCCGCTCACTTTGAGCGAATCTTCTTCCGGTTCTCCTCTACTCTAGCCCAGACCCCCGGGAGGGTCCAGAAAGTAGATCCCTAATTTGGGACCCTATACGACTAAAGGTTACTTTATATGAACCCCCTTCAAGGGACCTACTTTTTGGATCCTCCCAAGGTCTGGGAGGTTGTGCTGAGTGCTAGGTTACTACAATCAGAAATCCGACCCCACGAAAACAAAAACTAGGTCCTGAACCCTCTGCCCTTGCAAGGAAGGTACCCTGCACAGGGCCTCATGGCCGCTAAAGGACAATATTTAAAACACAAATAATCAGGATTTGCAACCTAATCCCGGAACCGAACTAGATCGCAACTGAGCCCTAAACCCTAGAGACACAAAGATTATCATACTCTATGTAAAAATAGCTAGACTGCAAAAACGCAGGCCCCATGGCAGTCCCTTCTGAAACCCTAACCCTAAACCCTAAACCCTAAACCCTAAACCCCAAACAGATCTCAGGCTTGGGCCACACTCAATCTGCTTGTACACGGCGGAAGGGATGTATCGCCTTCATCAAACTCGGCTTTAGCAACCCCTGAACCCTATAATTCCAAACTCACATGAGGTTTGTCATGTAAACCCTAAACCCTAAACCCTAAACAAGCTTCAGGCCGAAACCCTAAAGCCCCACACCGGGGAATTCAAGAATTGCACGGAATCCGCCAACCCTAAACCCTGAAAGCCTGAACCCTTGAGGTGTGAATCCTAAAACCTAAACCCGGAACCCTTGCTGTAGCCAAAAAAGCCTTTTCAGTGTTCCTTGCAATGTTTTCTACATATAGTCCTCGTTTACCAGTCCTAAACATGTAACCTGGACCTGAACCATTGGCCCTTGGCCTTATTCAGAATATCAAATCGGCTGCAACCGCCCTAAGGATCGTGCCGAATGATGTGCAAGTCGGTCATTTTCATCCTGCCGCCAATGCAGAGGGGGTTTATGGGTAGGGATTTGGGACGTTAAGTTGTAGCGGGTGGGGCTTGAGGATTGATTGGTACAGGTGGTACAGGTTTCAGGGTTCAGGGTTTCAAGCTAAAGGACATTGAACAGTTTAGATGAAGACGTGTGGTCTTCTTACCTAATCGGGCTTCAACCCGCCATGTTGTTTCTTTTCGTCTGACTCGGAAGCCAAAATGATGGGATCTCGGTTTGCACACAGCTTCGCGGCAAAGAGGCCATCAGCCAACAATTGCTACAGTAAGTTGCGAAGAAAATCCTAAATCCTTTGATTAAACTTAGAAACCCCTAAACACTAAACCCGACCCTAGGGCCAATCCATCTCGATATCCTACATCCAAGGCTGCTACATCCAACCCACGCTGACTACATAACACTCTAAGTAGTTTTCGACGATTGATTCGCCAGACCAGATGAGTGCCTCAGTCGCCATGCATCAGATGGCGACTACTGGCGAGCCTTGGCGATGGGTGGCTTCTTCGCATCCTTGCCACTGGCCTTCTTCATGATCGTGTCTTCTTCGTTCTCTTCTTGTCCCTCTGGGACAGCTGCACAGCATCCTCGAGAACTTCTGTCGCAGGCACTGTAAACATGGCAATTACAAAGGAAATGAAAAGAAAACTAAGAAAACCAATGGGGGTCTAACTGAGTTTTGCACCGAACGTTTGTGGAAAGCTCGGTCAATCCGGTGGTAGTTGCTTCGTTGTGGGCACTGGCCGTCCAAGGACAGTGCTGTGCATGCCAGCAGGCCAAGTCAAGCAATCAGCGCAAGCTGCGCTGACTGCAATTCCGACAGTGGAATCGTCCATGACCGCTCAAGGTTTCAGATTTAGAGTTCACCCATAGATGGCATCCACAGACCTGCTGGTAGCTCTGCAGCAGTCCGACGAGCGGCTCATCAAACAACATGCTGGCCCAAGCACAACGAGATCTGAAGATGGAGACCACCCGACATCACCCAAACCTAAAGCCCAAACTTGCCCCAAAACCTTAAACCCTGAACCTAAAACCCTAAACCGTAAAGTTTGAACACTAAGCCGGCTTGCTTCAGCGCTATAGGAATGTAACATAGGGGCCTTAACAATTATATAGAATAGGGTTTTGGTGTGTATTATACTATAATTACCATAAGTGCCCCGCAAAAAATGCTGCTAATTATTCAGGCCCCAAACCCTATCACAATTCTACAGTATAATATACCCCAAACCCTATTCTAAGATTTTTAAGGCCCCTAGATTCACAAGCCTTTGATCGTATTGCTATTTATTTAGGCCCCTACTAGAGAACCCTGCTATAGATCCCTTATAGACCCCTTTAGGATCCCTTTAAAGGAACCCCCCAAATAGTATTGGTAAAGATTAACAAGTCTTTGGGGTTCTGGATTGAAGTTCAGGCCTTGGAGCTATGCTTTCGGGTCGGGCGTGTTGCGGTTGAGGGTTTAGGGTTTATAGGGACTAGGGTTTAGGGAGTTTAGGGCTTAGGCCTCAGGGAGTTTAGGGAGTTTAGAGTTTAAGGGTTTAGGGAGTTTAGAGTTTTTTTGGAGCTCCTTTTTATAGCCCAATTGTCTGAGCCTACATAAGGCCGTCGGCCAGGAGAAGCTTGCACAGGACTTACAGAGTTTAGGGCTTAGGCTTTAGGGAGTTTAGAGTTTAGGGCTTGGGGAGTTTAGAGTTTAGGGCTTAGGGTTTGTAGGGAGTTTAGAGTTTAGAGGCTAGGGAGTTTAGGGTTCAGGATTTAGGGTTAGGATTCCGAGCACCGCGCTGCTTCTCGAGGCGATGATCGTTCTCAAGGGCGGCGTGCTTGATGGTCGGGAAGGTGTACCTTGGGCAGTTATGGGTCCCGGATCGACCAAAGCAAGACCCAAATCCGCGAAGAAGGAACACAACTCTTACTTGCAGAGCTCCGAAATGAGATGCTGAGACACAGTCAATCTGCAAATCCCAAACCCCAAGAATGAACTGTTTCATTTGAAGATTTCTGTCGTACAATTCAGAGTCTACAAAGCATCGGGGAAAAGAACGGCTTCCACCTCTGGGCTTAGGGAGTTGTTGATGAAGATGGTGACTCTAAAGGCAGAGCATGACTACTAGTCAAGACTGTGACAGCGAAGACACGACAAAAACTAGCACCTCTCAAAAGGGGGGGCTTGGATTTCGGAGTTTCCCTCAGCCGCGGCGTCTATTTGGAGGGGATCGCGGACTTAGTAAGTAATGCGTTAGTTCGAGCTAGGACTACCCTATGACTACAATTAACTTACTCATCATAACCCCAGTAACTACGGTTGATGGACAAAATCCTGCATTACCTTAAGGACCCTAAACTATGGGAATTATGGTATATTCCTTATAATGGGTAATGCAGGATTTTGTCCATCAACCGTAGGTCCCATGATTATTCAAACCTAAACCCTAAACCCTAAATTCAAACTCTGAAACCTGATAGATCCCCGAGAGAACCCTGTAATATGTAATGTAGGAGCCTGATTAAGAAACCTTGGGCCTTTATTAGGGTTCTATAAGGGTTCCTTTAAAGGGTGCTATAAGGGTACTATAGGGGTTTTGGGGGGTTTAATGTAGGAGTCTGATTAAGAAACCTTGCGCCTTTAGTAGGGTTCCTCCAATCAATCCTACTATTTTGGGGTTATAGGCCCAGTGTTTCTTAATCAGGTTCCTACAGTAGCCGTAGCCCTTAAAGGAACCCTTAAGGCCACTAGCTCCCAAGATCTTTCGACTATTTTGATGAGTTGGAGCTCTGGGAGTCGGGCCCGAGATCGGGGAACGGAGAGCCCCGCACAGAGTTTGGGTTTAGGGTTTAGGGTTTAGGGTGGGGCTAAGTGGTACAGGACATTTGTACTGTTGGAATGCCCCATCACTAACCTACATCGCTCAGGCCTCTGTCCCAAACTCTCGCTCAGGCCTCTGCCAAACTCTAGAAACAACTCTAGCCGCCAGCCTCGAAACTCAGTCCCGCACCACCATCAACAAACCGACATCGATTCGTCGTTGGGCGAAGATTTACACCAAAACACGGAGTTTACACTAAGGTTCGCCCTGAACTCACAACACCTTGAATCCCAAAGCCTGCGCCCAAAGGATTTGAGTTCCTGGCTTGGACTCGTCCATCTTCAGGAGCAAGTGAAAATCGGGTCTCTCCTGTGGGAAAGGATTGTAGGGGTTACCCTATGGGTCCAAAGGACCCAATAATTAGGTACTCGGGTTTGGGATAATAGTTATGTAGGTTACTATTTTTGAGAGTATATGATAATTGTGTACTTGGACCCCAAGGGTTATGTTAACCACCAAAACACGCCTACCTTCAAAATACTTGTTGGTAGGAAATCGGTAAGTCTCTCAGGGTTTAGTGGATTTGAGATTCGGGTTTAGGAAGTTAGGGTTCGTGGAGGTTTAGTGTTGGGGTGCCCGAATTTCGGGTTGAAACGGGTTTAGTATTGGGTTTTAAGACTCAGAGTTTATCGGAGAAGGTTTTGGAAAGTTTAGGGACAACAGGGCTTAAGGCCTCGCGGCGCTGGAAGGCACTTTGCTGTTTAGTGCTAGGGTTTGGGGTATGGTTTAGTGTTCAGGGTTTAGGGTTATTCCACCACCCTCACCTGTCTTCCCGTATTTCGGATGAGCCGGGATAACGATTCTTCAGGACCTTAGCAGACGGGGCTTTTCAATCCTGGGTCTACCTTACAATAGCATGTTGGGCTGCAGGCCTACAGGTGCTTAGTTACTTGAAAGCCGCAGACGAAGAGGACGAGGTGGGTTCGAGTTCGATCCTTTGATAAAGCATCTTGTTCCTCAGAGCCCCTGAGCTTCAAGAACTCCTACGCAGGAGTAGCTTTGTTGTGACTAGAACCTCGCTGAGGTTGCGACTCGAACCAGCGAACATGATAAAGTGCCGTGGTTCAACAAGCACCACAATAGTAGCATCATGTGATAGTCCACCTTTTTGACTACTTTCACAGTAGTATTCATGGCGACCCTAAACCGTAAACCTCATTGAACACAAGCTATGCTTTCCATAACAATGCAGAACTTTGCCATGACGGTTGGAGATGTTGGAACTTAGTCTCCACTTCCAGTTTCCTACACTGGGATTATTATGTTGAACTATAGTATAGCATAGCATAGTAGAGTATAGTACAACATCATCGAGCTGAGTATGGTATAGTTAGCATGGGGTCATGAAGTGATACAGGCAAAACACCGACCCCTAGCACAAAGCATCTGAAGTCTAGGCCAAGGTTTGAGATTTGTGGCTAAGTCATCCCTTCCTACAAAAGTGAAACAGCTGCGTTGAAAATCGATTCCCGGGAGTTCCCCAAGCTCTAACATCCCGTAGCTCTACACCCGAACAGACCCGATATTCAGACTCCGAATCGCTGGCTAGAAAAACACCTCCTTTTCGTTCAGGATGCTTGGCTAATCAGGGGTCCAAACAAAATCCCTGCCAAGCCCAAGTAGTCGTCATGGGCAATCCATGTAAACCATGCGAAACCATAAAGTAGGGGCCTTCATAATTAGAGTAGGGTTTCGGGGTACATATTGTACTATAATTATAATAGGGAAACCCCCAACACCCCCTATTCTAATTATTAAGGCCCCTACATTACTTCTAAAACACACAAATGCGCCCGACTTCTTTTGGATTCTAGCCCACTGGAAGCCGTTTGCTGTGAAAGCTCCAGCAGATACCTCAGTTGCAGGGTCCCCTAAAGCCTAAACCTTAAACTAAACCCCTAAACCCCTAACCCCTAAACCCCTAAACCCCTAAACCCTAAACCATGTAAACAGTCTGCCGCAACACTGGGGCTCCCATGACCTACAAAAAGGGTTACTGGGTTAAACACTATATGGTTTCGTACCCTACTCTTCCGGTAACTTGAGGTGGCTATTATGGGCCTGTTCACAGAGAGCAAGTCTCAGAGTCTAGTGGCTTAGGGCTTATAAGGGTTCGGGTTTATAAGGTCTAGGGTTTAGGGTTTAAGGGCTTAACGGGTTTATAAGGTTTGGGGGTTCAGTGTTCACGGTCTTGCGGCTTGGGGGTTTTATGCTGGGGCGTGAGGGGGTTTAGAGGTGGAGAGTCTTGAGGTTTAGGGATCAAGGGGATTAGGCTTAGGGGTTTCTGCCTTCGGGATTTAAACGACTTATTCGCAGGGCTTAGTCCTTGGCCGCCGGTTGCTCGGCCCAACCCGAGGAACCATCGGAAACGGTTTAGGGTGTAGGGCCCAGACCTTGCAATATCCATTATAATCAAGGAATATCTTAAATCATATAAGGGATCCTGCTGGATCCTACTATAGCTCAACGTATATTCCCTGATTCCCTTATAGAACCCTTCTAGATCTCTTTAAGGAGCCCTTTAAGAACCCTTAGGTATATTCCCGAATTAAGGGATATTGGAAGGTCTGGGGTTTCTTCGGGCCACGTGGGTGTAGGACCTGGGGTATGCACTTCCACTTGAGGTTATCCATAATATAGGGGCCTTAAAGAATAGCGTTTTGGGGTATATTATACTATATAATAAGGAACCCCCAAAATAGTATTGGTAATTATTTAGGCTCCTACATTACGCGAGCAAAAACGAAAGTGCCAAGGTCAACAGCAGGACAACATGACAAGCAATCACCAATCACAGAAGTATTAGCAACAACCGCAAGAAGAAAAGAAGGGACACGTGAAACAGTCGAAACAATCGTGGCAAAGTGGCACTGTGCGCAATAGCAGTCCAGGTGAAGAGTAGATTAAGAAGCCGAAGCAGAATAGTGGTCAGAAGAAAAGCAACATTGATAAGAATAGTTAGCAAAAGATGGTACTCGACCATTTCTCTAATGCCTAATTAGTTACTGTAAGAAACCATTGGTAACAGCAAGAGCGATCCGGCCTGCTTTGCAGCAACCATGTTTGTAATTAGGTGGCATTGCTGGCATCAGAACCATAGCAAGAGCGATGCAAACAAGAGCAGCAACGTGAAGAGGGACCGCAGGGGAAACTTAAGTGCAAGTAGCTGTTGTAGTAGATACCGTACATGTGATGCAGACTACTTACCTGGATAGCGCAGTTTATCATGCTCGCTACTTCAGCATCCGCGTCTGCCTCGTGCCATTTTGACATATGTGGTGGTCGTTGCTTGCAACCGTCTTGCATAAAACCGAAACTGTAAAGCCCCAAACCCTTACCCTAAGGCTCAAAATAGCCCAAAAGTCTTATGTAATATGGTCGTTGGGCCCAAAAGCCTTAATATATGAGTCCTTAGAGCCTTAGGGTTAATGCAAGGCACACAGCCTGCCGGAACTGTCGGCGTGACTCACAGGAGGCAGTCCCCACTTCCTTGGGGGTTGGGCTTACGTAGGGTTTATACGGACTGCGGTCGATAGCGGCTCCATGTGGGAGTTTCCAAAAATAGGGGACCCTAATATAGTACCCTAAATAGTAGGATCCTTATTTTAAGGACCCCAAAATAAGGTACCCCCAAATTTCGGAAACTCCCATATGGGCCGGCCTCAAGTAGGAGGTTTTAGGGGGTGTAACTGCTTGTGCTTATGTGTTTGGCAGATCGCTTCGTAATTGTGCCTGCGGGTCTACCTACCCATCTATCTGTCTGCCTGTCTGTCCGCGTATCGCGTTGCCTGTCTACCTGCGAGGCCATACATAGCACTATACACACTGTCTACAGGAATGTAGAGATCCCCCACGGACAGACGAGTAGATAGAAAGATAAGCAGGAAGGCAGCGACAAAGGAAGAGACAAAGAGAGAGCGAGAGAGAGAGAGAGAGAAAGAGCACAAGAGCGAGAGCAAGCGAGGGAGGGAGGGGAGGGAGGGAGGGTGAGATAGAGAGACAGAGAGAGACAGACAAAAAGCTAGCTTGAATGTTAAGGTGCGTTAAACCGATACCGACAGATCACCATTCATGTAAAAAGCTAGCGTTAATTTTCAGGTGGCTTTTCCAAACGGATACCGACAGATCACTAGTGATGTTAAGTTTCTAAACCGCCAAACGGCCAGTAGAAACCCTTCGAAAGAAAACGGCCAGTAACCCCCCGCCTGCATGCCCAGCATCCAAGCAAAGTGTACTCGGCTGTGTCTCCAAGCCGGAGCTCTCGATTCCGAAAATGGACCTTCTTCTCCAAAAGTCGATTTCGGCATTTCCCAACCAAAAGTATCTTATAGTTAGGGCTCCAACTATAATAAGCAATAAGGGATTCCGAAGATAGACCTTCTTCTCCAGGCGTCAAGCTTTAGCGCGGTTCAGGCTTGGGCCTGTGATGTAGTGTAGGATACGATTTTCGTTGCATCTATAAGAAGAGCATCTAAACACAGGATCCACTTTTTTCTGAAAGAATCGCGGTCCTCTTCTTCCGGGTCTGGATTTACATTAGCCAGGGGCTTCAGGAGAGTTTAGGGTTTCAGGCTTTAGGGTTTAGGGCATCGAGGTTTAGGGTTTGAGGTTTATGGAAGGTTTAGATTGAATGCATCAGCAAAAACCTTTGGGACCTAGAACCCTAAAGCCCTCAAGCCTAAACCCTGCCAGCCCAAAGGGCGTTTTGCATGCCGAGAGGCAGGCCCAACAGCGACGCCTGATATGGCTGGTGCTAAGATCTAATCTGCATGCACCGTCTCGTATCGAAATGCAAGGAATTCCGGTAGCTCTGTCAATACATGCAGAGTCATGCGGGATTTGTAGTGCCAACCATATAAACCATAGTTTGGATTGATGCTGGACAGGACCCTGCAGAACACATTATAATCCTGATGCCAAACCCTAAGCAAACAGTCATGTCAAAGTCAGGAGGAGGAGCAATAGCGGTACCCATGCTCCATGAAGAATAACAGCAAACCTGAAATACCGTCATCATCACCATCATCGACACTGCCATCAACACCGTCAGCGCAACAATCATATGGCACTAGTTTCGCTATTGCCACCACCAGCAAAACCACGAGCACCATTAGCACCACCACCACCACCACCACCAGCAGCAGCACCATAACCACAACCGAGCACGAGCATTAGCACGAGCACGAGCGCGAGCACCAGCACCGGCACCACCAGTTCACCATCAGCATCATACTGTCGACATCGTCGCCGTTCTCGCCCTTACGAACAACATTGCTAATCATCGGTCGCCACAACGGCAAAACCACCAGCATAGTCAAGAACGGCATTGTGGTCACGATGTCTTCGCGGCCTCATCAGAATGATCATCACCATGACCGTAGTTAACAACAACAGGATCATCATCACCACCATCATCATCATCTTCATTATCATCAGCAGTAGCACAACCTAAACAGGCCCCAAAACACTTGAAGTTATCTACATTGGTACCATCAGAACCATGTGCCCGCATCTTTTCCACTGTTGCTATTGCTGCAGCTCTAAGCAGGCGAGCATATTGGAATCATAGTAGTCATGTCGCTTTCATGTCTGCAGTAGCGACCGCAGCAGCTGCAGAAAGAGCAGCAACAGCAGCAGCAGCAGCAGCAGCACTGTCCTATCGGAGGCCTGCCAGAAGGAGCCTGCGGCTAAAGTCGCCGCAGAGGCCGTTAGCGTAGTGCTGTCGACGGAAAGGCGCAGTTCCTTTGGCGAAACCGATGATGTATGTTCATCCTTGACCCTAAACCCTAAACCGTTTCAGAAAACTGAAACAAGCCTTAAAGCATAAACCCTAAACCGTTTCAGAAAGCCTTAAGCCTAAACCCTAAACCCTAAACCCTCAACCCTCAACCCTAAACCCCAAACCCTAAACCCCAAACAGGGCTCTGGCTTGGGACTCTGAGGCCTGGATAGACACCACAAACGGAGAGTAGAACTCTGGGCCTTCTTTTGGCGACTTAGGGTGTCGCGTTTGTTCGGCTCTACTGGTATTTCAGTTCGGAAATCGTACTTTCAAAGATTTTCGCTGATTTTGAGCCTGACGGTAGAATGAACAGGGGTGTTAGGGAGTTTAATGGAGTTTTAAGGGTGTAGCGGGTTTGAAGGGTGTTTTAAGGAGCTTCCGCCCCCCTGGTTTGGGTCCTGTTCTCAGAAGCACCCTACCCCATGCCACACATCCTTAGGAAACTCATATTACACCCTGCCCGTCTGAGCCCTAGACCCTAGACCCTACATACCCCTAAACTTTAAACCCTTAAACCCTAAACCCCTAAACTTTAAACCCTTGAACCCTAAACACCCTAAGCTTTAAACCCTTAACCCCTAAACTTGAAGCCCTTGAACCCTAAACCCCTATGCTTTAAACCCTTAAACCCTGAAACCCCTAAATTTTAAACCCTTAAACCCTAAACCCCTAAGCCCTAAGCACTAAACCCCAAACCCTAAGCCCCTAAACCTCGAACTGCGGGCCTGGGCCCGAAGACTATATTAAAATCCGACCTTGCTCTTCAGGGTTTAGGGTTTAGGGTTTAGGGTTTAGGGTTTCAATGACACTTAAGTCAAACTTACTATAAGCTACATCCCAAGATGCCGAAACCTTAGACCCTGCAACCGCTGAAACCCGAAACCACTATACGACCAAACCCAAAACGACACGGCAAGCTCTGCATGAACATTCACAGGCAACGGCTAGATAACTCACAAGTACAGCAAGTAGGGATATTGCAGAAGCCTGCATACTACTTTCGGTTCCGCTTTTACCTATGGTATGGTAGAATATGCGCCCGAGCCATCTTCAAACAATTAAGGCCCCTATAGCACAAGCAATCGCATGTTCCGATGCTAGCCGCAAGCTTGAATCACCCGCAAACCGGATGAAACCCCGGAACCCTGACTCCTGGGCTCAAAACCCCAGAGCCAGAAACAACGAACCCGAAAACCCTGCCATCCGGCTTGGGGTTTAGGGCTTCGGGTTAGGGGTTTAGGGTTTAGGGTTTAGGGCGTTAGGGTTTAGGGTTTAGGGTTTAGGGCTTCGGGTTAGGGTTTAGGGTTTACAAGGTTTAGGGTTTCGGGTTCAGGGCTTAAGATCCTCTCTTGCCGGCAGAGGGCTGAGAACTGCTCCAAAATCTTGAAGCCCTCCTGCCAGCGCTCAGACTTCTCCTCAGTGTGGCCACATGGGGTTTAAGACTGGGAGGAATTAACGAAGTTGCGGGTCTTCTTAAGGATTCTGCCATGTTTGGCCCGTTTTGAGGTGGGCTTACCACCAATATCTGAAACTCCCACAATTAGGTAGTGCAGGTTCGTTTGCAAAGATTCTCCAGGTGGGGCCTTTTTTGTTTTTTAATGTTGGTCTCGGGGTTTTCTTTGCTTAAGGGTCCTAAGAACCTTGATTCTGAACCTCTTAAACTGCGACTTCACCACTGACCTTCAATTACCTTAAGACCCAAACCTGTGCCTGCTCATGCAGCGATTTGGTAGGTATCCACCATATAACCACTAAAACCAGCTTTACTAGGTGTCGATTTCAACAGTCCCACACGAGTTTATAATCAGGTCTCTATATTAAACCATAAGGGAAATTAAACTTTGTCCCAAATCGACACCGAGTTTAGAACTGAAGCTTTGAAACGTCCAAGTCGGGGAAGCCGCTTGGACCCTTGGGCTCTAGTTACTTCAATACTTGGCTCCATGTTCCAATATGTTACCCCGTAACCCATTACAGTATGTAGGTAACCGGAGCTTCCGGCGAGAAGAATGAGGGAGGGAACTTATCCGGTGCTGCAGAGATTTCGGAGAGGCAAGCCAGCTTGGGAGTCGGCTTAGAAGTCAGTAGTCTAGGGCAATTTGGGAGTTTCCGAAAATAGGGGACCCTAATATAGTAGCCTAAATAGTAGGATCCTTATTATAAGGGCCCCAAAATAAGGTACCCCTACTTTTCGGAAACTCCCATTTAGGGTTTAGGGCTGAGGTTCATGGACCGAACCCTGAACCGCGCTTTAAGCTCAAGGGTTTTTCTTCTCAGGCTTTTCCAGAGAAGTGGTCACTTTGCTCAACCCCAGACGTCAAGGTCCCGTTGTAGGAATCCGATTTACCCAGAGTTTCATCATGCACAGGGTGGGTATGCCATTAGGATATGTATTTTAGGGTTTATAGTCGTAGGCTTCAGAGCTTACGGTTTGGGATTTGGGGGATTTAGGGTTTGCCTACTTGTCATTGGCTTGGCTTTTGGATGCGTGTCGGATAGTATTCCGAGCCGTAAGCCCTAATTGCCAAGCGTCGCAACAGGTCAGGACCGAGTTCATCGTCATCGTGTCCGGCCTCAAAGTGGCCTTCTGGACTTAGGGCTTACGGTTTACGGTGCCTTCTGGGGTTGTTTAATCTTCAGCCCTTACGTCCTAAACCCTAAACTCCTTAGAGGTTCAACAGGGCTTAGAATTGCTGTTTTGGGCTGCTCCACCGCTCTTTTCCCGAGAGCTTTGTGCATAGAGCTGGTTCAAGGCTCAGGGTGACAGAAACCTTTGGGTTTAGGGGTTTAGGGTTTTAGGGTTTTTGGGTTTAGGGTTTAGGGTTTAGGGTTTTAGGGTTTAGGGTTTAGGGTTTAGGGCGTTAGGGTTTTAGGGTTTAGGGTTTACGGTTGCAGGTCGGTGTCATTTTCGCTTGTCTGCAAAGGCCCCTGCGCTACGAGACTAAGCTCTAAACATCGTCTAAAGGCTTAGACCCTCAAAGCCCCTTTGGTGTCAAAAAACATCATAAAACGCACACAAACAAAGGTAAACCCTAAACCCCCCAACAAAAACCCTAAACCCGGAAAGCTTTAAACCCTAAGCCTTAAACCTACACCCCCAACCCGAAACCTTAGACCCGAAAACCCCCCAACCCTAAACCGTGGTGCAGGGAACCTCTTGGAGCTGGATCAGAGCTGCCAGTGGCACAGTCCAGCAGGACC
Organism: Symbiodinium sp. clade A Y106; assembly: GCA_003297005.1. Lineage (NCBI taxonomy): Eukaryota > Dinophyceae > Suessiales > Symbiodiniaceae > Symbiodinium > Symbiodinium sp. clade A. The sequence goes on from BGNK01000061.1 coordinate 342,465, forward strand.
TTCGAATGTCAGTGGTTTACTTGGAGGATCATGGAACTTAGTAAGCACCTTAATTGGGGTTATAAGTATAACTATAACTGTAGCTACCTTACTTATAACCCCAATTACTAAGTCCCATGATCCTTGAAGTAGGGTTTCAGGGGTTAAGGGTATGGAGTTTAGGGCTTCGGGTTTGGGGCTTACGATGTCAGGGCCCCGACAATTCAAGTTTGGGTTTAACGCTTTACATTAGAATCATTACAATATGATACCCTAAACCGAAAACCTTACCTGCAGCTGTGTTTCTGTGCCAGAGCACTATTTGGTTAGGTACCTTAAAGAAGGGGTACGGTATGAGCCTATAGGTAATGCCAAACTCTAAACCCTATAACCCTACATAGACCCTGAACACCAAACGCTATAAACCTTACCGGATCGAGCTCATAAGGCTTTAAACTAAATTTTAAAATATCCAAGCCCCTGAGCAGCGTACCCTTCTTGGCACGCGCTCACCGCGGCGTTGAAGTGCGACACATCGGTCCCGGCAGGAACTCCACGCAGAGCCAGCCTGAGTCTCTGAAATAGGAACCTTGCTAAGTAGACTACGGCCCTACTTGCAGGGTCGGGGGACTGAGTAAGTACTTATAAGTATCATAACCCCAATTAACTAAGACCCCTGTAAGGTACTGATAACTCTACTTGTTAACTACTAGTTAAATCCCCCGACCCTCCAAGTACGGTGCCCCCCCCCCCCCGGCCCCCGGTTCCCTTTTAAGGGGTCTACAGGTGTCCGGGTTCCGGGTTCTCGACCCCCCCCCCGTACCAGCCTTGGCGGGTCCTCCCCGCCGCGTAAACCCCTAGGCCCAGAAGCCGTGTCGCTCGGGGTTGCATCATGGACTCGAAACGAATTCAATACGAAATCCAACCGCAAGCCACTGCGGTGTTCGAAATCGTTCATCCAGTTTGCGTTTCTCATATCCGGCAGCGGCATTCAAGGCTGTTGGGCAGGGGAGGGGGTTCGCCAACCCTGGCACATATGAGGGCTTTGTATCGGTTATGGCGCCTTCAGCAGGCATGTAAGCCTCTGTAGTAGGTGGGTTTGGGATCCAGGGTTGTAGGGTTTTCGGGCTGCAGGGTTTTTGGGCTCATAAACGGTTTAGGGTTTAGGGTTTGTTGTTTTTTTGTTGAACCCTCGTGTCTTTTCAGCCTGCAAGCCTTCAGACTACCAGTATGGTTGAGGGATTGGGACACTTGCACCCGGAGAGAAGAGGGATTCACCACCACCACCACATGCTCCCCTTACTGTGGGATGACAAAGATACAACCAGTGTTCTAAAGGTTTAGGGTTTGGCAATCAAACCTAAAGCCTAAAAGTGCTCTCACGCGCTGCCGGCAGGAGGCATCTTCACTGCAAGTGGCCACTGAGGACCGGAGTCACCTTGGCGACGACAAGACGCTCTCAAATAATATCGGGGCCTAAATAATTAGAATAGGGTTTGGGGGGCCCATTATACTATAGCTGCATTAAGGAAGCCCCAAAATAGCATAGGTATTTTTTTCGGCTCCTATATCATTTCACATCTAGGATTGCTTGAGGCGTAAGACTAAGAGCCAAGAAACTCTACCTATAGTCTCCATTGTAGCTGCATTTTTGGTTATCTGGTTTTATATTTTGGATCCTACCCGTTACACTAGAAAAGGAACCACAAAGGAGACTATAGACAGAGCCCACCGTTCTGAGTAGCACCGAAGGCTGGCTCACAAAGGCTCCTTGCGATGGAATATACCCGAGATCCGACTCCCAACCCCAGTAATATAAAGCTTACAGAAACCTTAGGACACCGCGAACGCCCAGAAAGACGTAATTACCTGGATTCTCCCCATAGTCCAGGGTGTTCGGGATGAGATACTTAAAGACCATATGTAAAAATGAGAAGTTTTCAAACAATGGCGACCTTACCCCTGCAAAGCGCAGCTATCAACATCCATGTGACATGCAGACATAGCAGCGCTGATTTCCATCCACTGCGGCTGGAGCCCCGCCTGCCGTTTTAAACCCTAAACCCTAGGTTGTCTTGACTTGCCAGGGCTTACCGAACTGAGGGCTTCTCCATAAGTATCCATGCGTGCAGCTAGTATATGGACGCATGGAGCTTCAGGGAAATAACGGTCTAGCACGCACGGTGCTGGATGAACAGCCCTGCGCCAGCCGATGCTCCAAGTCGGCAGAAACCCACACCTATGCCCTATCTGGGCCTTAATACACCTACGGTTTTAAGGTTCCTCAAGCTGACTTCCTTATGTAGGTCCTTCAAAAAAGAAGCTCTTTGGGGTTCCGGTAAGCACTAATACTCCAAACCCGTGAAGCCTGAAAATCCAAACCCGAACCCAAGCCCTCACAGCACCTTTAAACGGACAACTCGCAACAGACCTGAGAAGTTATGTCGGAGCGCTTCAAGAAAGCACTGACAACCAACAAAAACTACACCCCACGGAAACCAAACCCTTGAAAACCCTGAAGCCAAAGCCCTTCACAGAAGAAAAACCTCAACAAGTACCTTGTATACCTTCCGGACTCTTGCAAACCCCCTAAACCCCAAACCCTGAATAGACCCCTGTTGCAAAGCCTCGAGAGTCTGGCAGAAAAGCCGTAGCGCCGACCCCCATTTCGCACCCGTTGCGAAGGCACTGATCCTTGAAGCTTCAACTCAGAGACTCCGTATCCCTGAATTAAGGTGTATATATATATATATATTAACTTAAATTATAGTAGGATGCCCAATATGATTTACGGTATATTCTCTAATTATCTGGGAACACAGCTCATCAGAAATGGTTTTGAGGTTTAGGGCTCCGGGCCCGGGGTGCCTGTACTTAAAGGATCATGGGACTTAGTAATTTGGGTTTAAGGGTCCCTTCAAGGGTTACTATAAGGGTTTAGGAGGGTTCATAAAGGATTATGGGACTTAGTAATTGGGGTCATAAGTAAGGTAACTACAGTTATAATTGCTTATAACCCCAATTAGGGTACTCAGAACCCTACTTACTAAGTCCCATGATCCTCCAAGTAGGGTCTTGAGTCTTGTTTTGGGCGGGGCTATGGGTCATGGCAAGCTCTGAACTACCGTAAACTATCTTTCTTGAGGACAATGCACCCGAATATGGATTTTATAAGGACCCTAAACCCTGAACCCTACAAACAAGAGTAGGTGTTGGCCGTTTAAGGTAGCTGAAAGCTTCCAGGAACAGAGTTGGGGTACGGGTACCGATAGTCTCGATGGTAGTTGCCTTTCCCCATGGTCCATGTACCCAAATAGTATATACTTTGGCCCTGGAGTATCTACAAAGGCCAAGTATATACTTTTTTAGGAGATAGGATTACTTGAAGGGGCAGGGGACTTAGTAAGTAGGTTATAAGTAGAGTTATAAGTGCCCTAAATGGAGTTACCCTAATTCTAACCCGAATTCTCACCAACTTACTAAGTCCCCTGCCCCTTCAAGTAGCGGGACCCCTGGGGAGCAGGGTTAAGAAGGCCCCCTTTAAAGGCTCTGCCAAAAAACTACGTACCTAGGATGTTTGGGCACATGGATCCTCTGGGCTTTTTAGATTAACCAGCAATTAAGCATCCAGGAATATTCCTTAAAATATAGTAGGACCCCTAATATGATTTAAGGAATATTCCTTAAACGAGGGATATTGGAGTCTCTGGGTAAATCACCCAAGAAAGAAACTACCACGGAGAGCTCAAGCAAGATGTGGGAGCCACCTTCTGCGTCAGCATTTAGGGAATCAGTGTTTCTGTCCTTCAGCGAGGGTTTTGCTTTCTTGGCGTTCTAATATCTAGACTTTTGGGTAGACCATGAAAAGCCGTATACACAGAACGCAACCCTGAACAAGGCCGGCTTGACTTGATGAAGGACAGCTGACAGTAACAAGACTCTGTGTTTAGGCTCCGGCGCACCGGGCCTGCGTTGCAAGCTAAATGAAAGCTACGCTTTTGAATCCTTTTAGTAACTGCATGGAGACCGGAGACCAAACGATACCCGAAACCGTAAACCCTAAACCTCGTTTAGCGTCTGGTCAGCCAACTGCCAGAGTCAGTACACATCTAGTTTCTGGGCACGCAACCCAAAAATCAAACCCCTCAGTGTTATGTAGGGCTCGTTTCGTCCTCAACCCCGCCAGCTCCGCCGGTAAAACACTTACTTCTGTCCACCAAAATGCTCTGCTACACTCTGAACTAGATTGAAATAGCCGTCTACTGTAGCCCGAAACCCTGAAACCCTAAAATCCTAGAAACCCCAAATCTTGAACCCGACACCCTCAAACCTAAAGCGAATTCATGAGACAGGGCGCTGAACGGATCGCGCGTTGCTCCCCATGTTTCCCAGCCCAAGGCCGGAGACTAGCCTCGAAACCGCGGGAATTTGGGGTTCAGGGGTTCCAGGCTCTAATGTAGGAACCTGATTAAGAAACCTTGGGCCTTTATTAGGGTTCTATAAGGGTTCCTTTAAAGGGTGCTATAAGGGCACTATAGGGGTTTGGGGGGGTTTAATGTAGGAACCTGAGTAAGAAACCTTGGGCCTTTATTGGGGTTCCGTATATGAATCCTACTATTTGGGGGTTATAGGGCCAGGGTTTCTTAATCAGGTTCCTACAAGGCTCTACTTGGAGGTTCATGGGTAGTTATAGGTGGAGTTATAAGTCCCTTAATATGGGTTATAACTATAGTTACCCTAATTTTAAGCCCACGTATAACTGCCAATGAACCTTCAAGTAGGGTTTTACGGATTGAGTTTAGGGGTTTAGGTGTAGGGGTCTTGGGGTTTAGGGCTTAGGTTTTACATACATGCTTTGGAGGCTTGGGGCACTTTGGATCTGGAGTATGTTTAGTTTAGTGGTGCTCCGACGACAACGACGATGTCTAGATGGTTCCTGCATCTCTTCATGGGCTTCCGTCACGGCGACAACAACAAACACCACCGCCGCCGTCACCACCACCACCACCAGCAAAACCAGCGGAACCAGCAGCATACACATCCGAAACTTTTCATCCCACTCTGACCCATCCCAAATTGCCCAACCCTACCCGCCCTGACCCTGGAACTTTGCAGACCATCAACCTGAGACTCCAAAAACCCTTAACTCCCAGAACCTCAAAGAAAGCCCAACCTCAGGTGACGCTCCGAGATGCGAGGTGGAACGCTCCCAATAAGCACCAGAATCTCGGAGGCTCCTGGTTTGAAGGGTTCAGGGTGTGGGGTTTGCCTGGGGTTCAGGGCTTGTGATAGGGTTTTCGCAATCAGAAAAATTTTCCTCGAATATATCGGGGCCGTAATCCGTTGAAGATTGAAATGAAAAGTGTGGTTTGGGGTATGCGGAGCTACGAAGGAATATCAGCACTTACTGGAAGACTTGCCCAGAGCGGGAAAATAACCCTAGATTGCCGTACATGCGAAAGCCCAAGAATCCAAAAGGCCTTTGTATCTTAAAAAATTGCGCGGATACTACAACAAACTTATAGAAGTACTATAAGAAGGGAATAGTATTACAACCTATTCGATACCCATATATTAGTTAACGATATTATGCATCTCACTCGAAGGTTGCAGCTCCTCAGTGCGGATACGAGACAGGCGCGACTGAGCTGCAGCTGGGCACGATACCTGGGAGGAAGCTTTGGGGTTTACTTGAAGGGGCAGGCGACTTAGTAAGTAGGTTATAAGTGGAGTTATAAGTGCCCTAAATAGAGTTACCCTAATTATAACTTATAACCCTACTTTTAGCCAACTTACCAAGTCCCCTGCCCCTTCAAGTAGTCAGCCTTTAGGGAGCAGAGGCTTCTAAAGATGGGCATTTCTGGCGAAGGCCTTCTTCTGCACGTCATACTTTTGAGGCCCTGGGCAACATGCGGCCTGAAATATTAGAAGGGGACTTCGATGACAAATTAGAGGCATATGCCGACTGTAAAGACTGCTGCTACCATTAATAACGACAAACTCTTGCATGCTCGGCGCCTAGTGGCCTAGTGCTGGTCTTGACAAATTTTCGGGTGAGAGGAATGCAACCCCCTACAATTATGTTGGCACGCGTTTTCCTACTGTTTGGCTTTAGCAAGGGAATCCAAGAAAAAAAATCGGGCGAAAGAGTACTACCGGGGAAACTAGAAGGGTGCCCGTCCACCTATGTCCGAAACCCGCGACCCTACTTAAAGGATCACTGGACTTAGCAATTGGGGTTATAAGTAAGGTAACTACAGTTATAATTACTTATAGCCCCAATTAGGGTACTTATATCCCTACTTACTAAGTCCCATGATCCGTTAATTTATAAGTAGACCCTAGATCTGCAGGAGTAAACACAGCATTCATCAGGCTCTTACTTGGAGAACTAAAGATGAACGTTTGGGATGATTATTTAGAGGTTCTAGTGTCCCACAAAGGTTAAAGTTAAAGGTTACCTGCAGATCCCAAAATCCTGAATGAACATGTTCAGCCCTGGCCCGTAGCCGCACCTTCACCCCCAACTACCCTTCATTCCGGCCCTTACCCAGAGAGCCCAATACCCCTTAAAAAAGGAATATAGCTTAACTCATAAGATTAAGCCCCTAATGATTTAAGGTATGTTCGTATGTTCCTTAATTAAGGGGTATTGGGCTCATTTATGACCTCTTACATCCTCTTACCAAGCAAGGACGCATTTACAGGGTAGTCCGGGGAGATCCTGATAGGCCCAGGCACATAGGTGGTAAGAGCGACAAGACCTGATAGGGCTGGCTCTCCCACCCTAAACCCTAAACCCTAAACCCTAAACCCCTAAACCCTAAACTCTAAACCCCTCCCTGCAGGGTTCTAGGTACGAGCGAGTTCGGAGGTCTACCACAAAGCAGGGCCCTGGAGGTGTGTCGTAAACCGTAAGACTCTAAGGAATCGTGTTTTAAATCTTTTCTGCCTAAAGACCACAATATATAAGGCTTTTGAATTAGTTTGAGCCTAACAGGAAGAGTTTTGGGGATTTTGTGACTTGAATTTCGGGGCCTAAACGATGAGACTCCTGGGTTCTTTGGTTCTTGGAGTATGGATGGGCATAGTATATAGACGATATATTCGGGAAATGACTGCGGCTGCAGGCTCTATCAGGGTTCTCAGAATTTAGGGCTTATAGAGCTCGGGGCTTGGCCTATGGGGCTTGGGGTGCAGAGTCAGGGTGCTACGGAGACCCAGCACCAGCTAGTTTAACATGATTCAGGGCGAGATACTTCGTGAGAATCCCAACCTTGAAGAACATGCCTAATTCGAGGATTCTTGGGCTTTTGGGGAAGGGACAGACATCTTTGTGCCAGTTTTATGGTTAGAGTTCTATAATCTGACAATGAATTTAAACCAAAGAAGGAATTACAAATGGAGACTATAAGTTACGTAAGTTCCAAGTCTTAACCCAACCCTCTCAGACACCAAACTAGAGGCTTTGGTGTACGTAAATTATGGAATACATATACTAAGGAGTTGGCTCCTTTACTGTATACGTATAACAGGAACCCTACGGAATAGTACTGGCCATTATTTAGGTTTTGATATTACTCTGGGTTTTAACAGTAAAAGATTGTTAGAGGATCTGCGGCTTGGGTTTAGGGCGTGGGGTTTACATGCGGCCATTACTCTGGGTTGTAACTTGTAACAGTAAAAGATTGTTAGACGGATCTGCGGCTTGGGTTTAGGGTGTGGGGTTTACATGCGGCTTTGAGTCTTTAGGGTGTAGGGCGGCTTTTCGGTGCTTCAAACGCATAGGGCGTGTTGGCTAGGGTTTACTAGTTCATGGTTGGGATAGGATTAAAAATTTACATTTTTATTCCTTATTGGCTTTAAGTACCCGTAAAAATGTAAAATGTTACCCAACTATGACAAAGTTTATGGCTTGAGAGTTTCAGCGGTTTGGGGTGTAGTCTTCAAGGCTTGAAGTCTGAGGCCTACTTAAAGGATCATGGGACTTAGTAATTGGGGTTGTAAGCAAGGTAACTACAGTTATAATTACCTATAACCCCAATAAAGGTACTTATAACCCTACTTACTAAGTCCCATGATCCTCCAAGTAGGGACCTTCGTCTCATCGCAAGGCTATGTCTGCATGAAACAACAGGACCCTTTAGGGTTTAGGGTTTAGGGCTTACCTAAACCCGAAGCTTTCCAACCCGGGCCCCGAACAAAAAGCACAATCCCAAAGGTCTCTTTAGAGCTCCATGTCCTTGAATTTAACGGGTTACTGGGATATGATTTAAAACAGGGTCAATAGCCTACTATTACCTAAGTAACTTAAACTGTACTTAAAGGATCATTGGACTTAGTTATTGGGGTTATAAGTAAGGTAACTACAGGTGTAACTACCCATAAGCCCAATTGGGGTACTTATAACCCTACTTACTAAGTCCCATGGTCCTTTAAGTAGGGTCTCTGAATCTTCAGCAACTCCTCCCGCCTGCTGCCATCTCCCGGCCCGATCAAAGTTGCCAGTGATCGCGTTGTACACCTCGACCGGTACTTAAAGGATCAGGGGGCTTAGATTATAAGTACCCCAATTGGGGTTATAAGTAATTAAGTATAACTGTAGTTGCTGTAGTTACCTTACTTATAACCCCAATTTCTAAGTCCAATGATCCTTTAAGTAGACTCCAGAGAAGGCGGCAAGGGCAGCATAGGGCACGGTGTGCGGCTACAGGGGTCTCTATCGGGTCCTATCAAGAGCCATGCTGGCAGCTGCGCTAGTGTTTCGGAACCGAAAAGCAACCCTCAACCCATCGCCCTCTAAGCAGCATAGGTGTAGGACTTCTGAAAGCATAGAGCTGGACAACTTTAGGCGTTAAGGAGACGTACTGGGATATCAGGTTCCAGCAAAACACTGGGTTTGGAAAATGCTAGTGTTTGGGGTCTAGTGCATGCATGGTGGAGTAATGAAAGGAAGGCTTGCAGCTCGACTCAGGAACTGGAACTGGAACTTGCTTGACGTCCTTAGCTTAGGGGAGTCTTCCGAATGATGCTGCAATCATGAGTCCATGTACCGGACCGTAATATGAAGAATCGCGCTGAAGGGGTCTCTAGATAATAGGTGGTTTCTCCGTGCATAGTCGAAGTGCGTGCCACACCAAGGGTACATCGGCACATGGATCTTCATGAATTCAGGGCTGCAGATCAAGCATTGAAGCATGCCGGCCCCAATGCGAAACCCTAAACCCCAACGTGTTTATGTTCTTCACCAGACCGTAGCATCCAACCTCTTCTGACCATCCTAAACCCTCAGCTACAAAGCGTAAGTCCCAGACCCTGAATCCTAAATCTTGAGCTCTGGCCCTGCAAAACATAAACATAAATCCGAACTCATACAATTACAAACTCCAATACCCATGAACAAGGGCCTTTCCTTGTTTTTAGGGGCAGTGTTTAGCCCTAGACCCTAAACCCAAAACCCTAACTTATCGGGTCTAGCTGGTGTGCCTCTTTGCACTCGGTGGAGCGTCCTCTCGATGTCTGCAGCAGCTCAATAGAGGTCTGCCATCGTGGTAGCGCCTTGGGGGTTTAGGTTCGACAGACGCTCCTGTACCCTTGCATATGGGCCCCGTATGCAGGGTCTCTGCTATGACTATGCTAGAACGACTAACATAAGGCCCGCATAGCTTGAAACAGTATTCCCCATTATCCTATTTTTGCTAAACGTGCCCAAAGTAAATAGTATTCCCCATCGTCAAAAAAAATTGCTAAACGTCCCCAAAGTCCCTAACCCTAAACCCTAAACCCTACTTTCTATCAAATGGCCGCGAGGGCGCGCTCAGGGTCGCCACATCCGTGAAGTCATCGGCCTCTGTCGGTTCCCAGAGACTCCTAGGATCCCTTTAAAGGGTTCCTTTAAAGGGTTCCTATGAGGGATCTATAGGGTTTAGGGTTTAGGGGACTGTAATATCCCTTAGTCAGGGAAAGTGTCTTAAATCATGCTAGGGATCCCTCATTTTTTGGTATATTCCTTGATTCAAGGATATTGGAAGGTGTAGGTTAGGGCGAACTCAAGGTGGCGGCTGCCGCAGTCTACCAAACCCCCCAAGTACCCTCTAACAGACCCACTAATTATGGTCCTGAATAGAGGGTATTTGGGGTAGAACAGAGGGTAGTTGGGGGGTCTAGGTAGAGTTTTGGGTTCGCGGCTTAGAGTATAAGGTTGAGGCCGGCTTAGGGCATTGATCCCTAATCCCATGCTCTAAACCCTGAACTCCCCAGCAGTGTCACAACTTCTTTTTAATTCATGAGGCTCCAATATCAGGGAATGTTCAAGTATACGTGAGTGTGCCGCCCCGTGCCCGGAACTCTACCCCACAACCTCAAGCACTACATAAAGCTAACCAACCCCTAAAACCCTGAGTCCTCGCCCTGAACCGCAAACTTTATGAAACCCCTATGCCCAAACCAGACCTCTAGAAGAGAGCCCATGTAACCGTAAGAGAGAACCCGAAGCCCTAACCAGGGGCGTAAACCAAACCACTCTTGCCTGCAGACCCTGTGCTTCCAGCCGGCCGACGAGGGCCAACGCGACCTGGAAAGATCCAAAACCCTGAACCCACCCTAAACCCTGAACCCCTAAACCCTAAACCCTGAACCCTAAACCCCTAAACCCTGAACCTTAAGCTCCTAGCAAGCAGAACCCAGATCTTCCACCCTACCCTACAGGGGGATACCCCTTAATTCATATTACCCTAAGGGTCCAATGGACCCAATAATTGGGCACTTAGGTTTAGGATAGTAGTTATGTAGCTCAATATTTAGGAGAGTATATGATTATTAGGTACTTGGACCCTTAGGGTTAGGGAACCAACAAAACTTGACGGTAGACTCGCTACTTTAGGGATCTTGGAAGATGTGGGCTGTGTTAAGATAACCGGACAACACGTATAGTATCAACGGCAGTTCGTTTTTGGCAGGGTTCACGAATTTTATATTTTAGGAACCAAAGCAACTGCTACAATGGAGACAATGGGTTGTGCAGGTATGCTTTACCTAGAGGCTCATACCCTACCCTTTTTTAAGGTACCTCATATCTATGTAACAGATCCTAACCATAAAACTAGTATCCTCAAAAGGGGTAGGGTATGACCCTCTAGGTAGGGTTTAGGGCTATTCCCTTAAACGCAGAAGTAACCCGTTCTGCCAACTCAGGAATAATCCTGACAGGGGTGTCTTGTGAGGTGGTGTATAAGGTTTTTTTGCCTTATAGAGCTTCCATGTTGGGCTGCTAAATAACCCAGTACATAAGGGACAGCACTTGGACCATACTGGATTATGGCATGTGATATTGCTTAACCAACTGGTCTTTCGCTCGCTGCTTAGGACACCGTTTGCGCCGCCGACGGCGACGGCGGCGGCAACCACTTATCAACATGAATTTCACTGAGGAAAATGTTTGACTTGCTTTACTGTTTTTTAAAAAAATGTATAAAATAGTTTATGTACTATAAGGATTATGGATATGTGCTTGTTGTGAAAACCTTTGAAATTAGAATTAGGCTAACTAGCAAATCCGTTAACAAAGGATGTTAACCATTAGTGATGGAGTCTCGGGGTCATGCCCCCGCCTGCCACTGCGCCGCACTGCAAGAGCTGATGCCTTTCAGGCTTAGGACATTTTGTGTTTTCAAGGTACCCTCACCCTCACCCTCACCCCTAAACCCTAAACCCCAAGCCCTAAACCCTCAACACTAAAACCTCCCCAAACCCCAACCCCTCAACCTTAACCCCACAACCCTTGAGCCTTAAGGATCAGGCAATCTTAATTTGGTTGAAACATTTCCGGGCTCAGGTCTCCAGGGTGTAGCTTCGAGTTTTAACATCGGTTGGGGCTTTTTAAATTCAGAGGCTCCTGATTTAGGGTTCAAGTTCAGGGGTTGTGAATTGAAAGCTGACCATGGGCTATCGCGAAAATCACAACGTTGGTGGTCAAAACCTTCTCACACACCCTAAACCCCCTTGCCGTAGTTCCTTTTCAGGGCAACCCAAATGCCTGCTTGATCGTGCTAGAATTTAGGTGGTTCGGGCCATCCACCAGGCCAGACACCTAAATCCCAAACCCTATAAGTTAAGAAGAGAACTGCGCCGAGCAATAGGTCGAGGCGCCACAGGGAGCTCTGGCGCCGATCCGAGACTTTGGGCTTACTGGCATGTCCAGTTCCCAGGGAATCTAAAGCTTATCGGAATCTATGCTATATATATATATACATACAGAGTTGTAATTATGTTGATACTACCCCAGAAACGTGTCCGACGAGAGGTTACTTCTTCCACTGCTAAGCTTGTGGGGTGTCCGTTTTCCGGAATTCGGACTGCATGCAAGAAGCAGGCGTTGAAGGACACCAGATTCCTGTGCAGCTGGGTTTCGGCTTTAGGACGGTTTAGCCCTTCGGCTTGCCTGAATGCTAAACCTCAGTCCCGAAACCACGAAGATTCTGAATCATAGTAAATATCCTTGTTGTTATGATTGTTGTTACCGTTCCTGAGGTTTAAGGTTTAGGGTTTGGGGTTTAGGAGTACCATAGTTGGGATTGGGACAAACTGTGACCCTCGTTGCACTGCTTCTGCAAGGCAGGAGCAGGCTTGGGTGAGGGCTTAGGGTTTAGGGTTTAGGGGTCTAGGGTTTCGGGTTTAGATTCAGGACGGGTGCATGGGACTGGTACACGAGGTGGCTTGCGGCGATTGTTTCTGAACCCAAAAGATCCGAAGCAGTCGGAAAGTCGTGTAGCAGATATGAGCAACTGTTATTTCGGTGACCAGTTTTCGGAACGAGACAAATAACAACGGTTAATAACATCCTACCATCGACAGGGGTGCCCGGTACTCGTCCGAAGCAGTGCAGCAAGAACAATAAAACTGACCGTCACAACAAACCTAAACCCCTAAACCCGCTAAACTCCTAAACTCCTAAGCTCCTAAGCTCCTAAACTCCTAAACTCCTATACTCCTAAAACCCTAAACCACTAAACCGACTTCTCTTTGGTTACAGGTACGGCCGACCCACAAGTGCAGCTGCCGCCTCTCGACCCCGCCGCGCCGACAAAACCCGGCTTACGAATCACCAAGGACCAAACCTCCTACAGGGTCACACCCTACCCCTTTTGTAGGACACCTAGATTTCTGGTTAGAATCTGTTATATAGAATATCAGGTACCTTAAACAAAAGGAGTAGGGTATGAGCCTCTAGGCGCTCTTCCTCGAGAACGGGGTTCCAAAAGTGCAAACTATCGAAAATATCCCGATTATACAAGGCCGAAAAGTGTAAAGTTCCCCCGCTGGCGAACTAAAAACCCAAGGACCTTAAACCTTGAGAAGCCAACCCCAACCCTGAACCCGCAAACTCTAAACCCCTATAGTAAGTCGGGCTATAAGTGCCTTACTTGGGGTAATGTATACGTAAGTATAAGTGTAGTTCTCCTACTTAAAACCCCAATGACTAAGTCCCACCTGTAGGCTCATACCCTACCCCTTGTTCCGGGTATCTACTTTACTATATAACAGATCCTAGCCATAAAACTAGATATCCCCAAAAAAGGGGGTAGGGTATGAGCCTCGAGGCATGATGCTTTAAGTAGACCGCCTCGACCCTCATAGAAGCTTTGAAGCCTTTTGGGACCCTAAACCCCATAAAACCCGAAGCCCTTCAGGTGTTCTATATGGGTACTATCAGGCTCCCTTTTTCAGGGGTTCTATGTTACTTTGAGGGCTCCTTGTATGGTTCCCTTTAGGGTTCCGTTAAGGATTCCTTTGAGTGGTTCTTTTAAAGGGTTCCTCCTATGGTTCCCTTTAGGGTTCTGTTAAGGATTCCTTTAAGGGGTTCTTTCAAAGGGTTCCTCTTATGGTTCTCTTGAGGGTTCCTTTGAAGGAGCTTTAGGGTTCTGTTAAGGATTCCTTTAGAAGAACCCAAGGGTTCATCTTAGGGCTCCTTTAAAGGAGCCGAGCGTCGGCTCGGGCCCACCGGCCAGCATCGACAGAAGGAGTTGGCAAGCGCGCTCCCACTGACTTCCCCTGTCCTTTCCAAGGGCTTCAGAGACGAGATGAAGGTTTAGGAGTTTAGGGGTTTTGGGGTTTAGGGTTTAGGGGTTTTGGGGTTTAGGGTTCTGAGGTTTAGGGGTTTAGGGTTTAGAGTTTAGGGGTTTTGGGGTTTAGGGTTTTAGGGGTTTAGGGGTTTAGGGCTTAGGAGTTTAGGGGTTTACAGGAAGGGGCAGGGGACTTAGTAAGTTGGTTATATGTAGGGTTATAATTAGGGTAACTCCATTTAGGGCACTTATAACTCTACTTATAACCTACTTACTAAGTCCCCTGTCCCTTCAAGTAGGAGTTTAGGGGGTTTAGGGTATAAGGAGATGGGATGAACCAGGACCCCCCAATGGCCCTTTAATAGAGCCCTTATGGTCCTTAATAGTGGGTATTTGGGGTAGAAAAGGGGGTAGTTGGGGGGTCTAGGAAGGTAGGGTTCGGGTTTCGGGTTTATAGGGAATTAGGGCTTAGGGTTTCGGGTTTATAGGGAATTAGGGCTTAGGGATTCGGGTTTGGGGGGTTTAGGGCTGAGGGTTTGGTGGCGGAATTCCAAAAACAGTCCATTCAAGGGACCGCAAAGATGGGATGAAGGCAATATCGGCGCCGGAATAATTGACATACTGTGTTTGGGGATTTTGCACGCGAGTGACAACAGGAAACCTAAGGAGTAGCATTGGGAATTACTCAGGCGTCTCAACTAAGAGTCCTTAGACAAGGGATCCTGAATCCTACCTACCTGTTTTGAAATCCTAAGCCATTGTGATACGGCTGATGATAGAACTCCTGCATTACCTTAATGACCCTAGACTATGGGAATTATGGTATGTTATTATGGGTAATGCAGGATTTATATCATCAACCGTAGTAGGGTTTGGCGATATGTCTTCAAAGGAAGTCTTCGGCGACTTCGGGTACCGGTCATGGACATGGGGGGAGGGTGGCTTTCTCAACATTGCCTTCCTGAGAGGAGCTTCGGTTAATGCGACGGATCCTACTCCTTACAGTCTGCGTTTGTAGACAAAGTCCTTTTTTCCGGGAGCTCCTCTCAATTCCTTAAAAAGCTCATAACCCTTACCCTAAGGGTCCAAGTACCTAATAATCATGTACTCTCCCAAATATAAACCTACCTAACTACTATCCTAAAGCCAAATACCTTATGATTGGTCCTTTGGACCCTAGGGGTTAGGCGCCATTCTGGACAAGTCTCCAGCGCGCTGATGCAAGCAGAGCACGTGAACACGTCCGCTAAGACCATGGACCTCGCAGAAAAGTGCAGATCTTGGGTCTGAAGGGGTTGAAGATCTAGAGTTTCCGGGTTCAGGGTTTAGGAGTTTGGAGTTTAGGGTTCAGGGTTTAGGAGTTTAGAGTTTAGGGTTTAGGGTTTATAGGCCTCTTGGGACAAAGGGATATTAGGATATTAGAGTTTAGAGCTTAGGGTTTAGGGTATGAATATGTGCCCCGACATCCGAAGCCCATGCCCGAAAGCTCTCCAAGGATTTAATGAACCTCACAACCTCAGCTCCAAACTTATCGTGCAGAGATTTGGGGTTAGTGACTAGTGGTCTTGGGCATTGCTGAAAATTTTCCGGGTCTACCCCTCAACCCTCCAAATGCTTAAAGCCTCCTCACACAGAGTCCGGAGAATAAGGCTACCTATAGCTTTTCAGAATTCTGTACAGGAGCCTTAGTTAACAATTAGAACAACCTGGGGTTTTGCTCGAACGTAAGCATATGACTAAACATAAACATGAATGCAAGCATGATTAACTAGTCAATATGGTACATGTACATAACATACACACATACACATAAGATGCACGCAATTATGAAGGAACACCAACATACATATACGCATATGTGCATACACTATTTTTGCACACGCATCTAACTGTATATGTATGTATGACGTTCGTCTTCAGGCCTCTACAGAAAACAAGGCTCCTAAATCGGGCTGCGATCGCGAACCCCGGACCCCTGAATCCCAAACCGCCTGTAACGTAGGAACCTGATTAAGAAACCTTGGGCCTTTCTTAGGGTTCCTTATATGAGTCCTACTATTTTGGGGGTTATAGGCCCAGGATTTCTTAATCACGTTCCTACATTACACTAAACCGCTGAACTCTCAACCCAAGTTCATCCTCGACCCTGCCTGCTTCAATCAATACGCCCTGAACTCTCTAATCTTGAATCTCGACAACGAACCCTATAGCGGTTTGGCGCACCCAAAAGCACAAAAACCCACAGACATCGGGATGTCTCAACGAAGGGTTTCTGGAACCTGCTTCATAGGAGCTGTTATACCAAAATAATTTGTATCAGGTCCCTTAGTTTAGGGTTTGCGGTTTCGGGTTTTGGGGTCTAGCGACCCGAAAAATGAAGCCCTTGTGTGTTCGGATTCTTTAGCCCCGACTATCGGTTTTCAACCTTTGAGCATCCCTAAACCCTGCTTAAAGGCTTATGGGAGTTAGTAGTTGGGGTTTAAGGGTCCCTTTAAGGGATCTGTAGGGGTTCCTATGGGTTCAGGAGGGTTCATAAAGGATCATGGGAGTTAGTAATTGGGGTTATACGTAAGGTAACTACAGTTAACTACAGTTATAATTACTTATAGCCCAAATTAGGGTACTTATAACCCTACTTACTAAGTCCCATGATCCGTTAAGTAGACCCTTAAACCAAGGATCATGGGACTTAGTAATTGGGCTTATAAGTAAGGTAACTACAGTTGTAATTACTTTTAACCCCTATGAAGGTCCTTATAACCCTACTGACTAAGTCCCATGATCCTTCAAGTGAAGCCCCGCCGGCAGCCTGTGCATCTGCTCGTAGAAATGTAATGCCCGTTGCCACTGCCGCCCCATCTTACATGCAGTCATCACCTGAAACATGGAAGCACTTGGAGAGACCAAGCAGATGGGTAGTTCGAATTAGGGTCCCCTTGAGGGTCCATTTTTAATTAACGGTTCCGCCGTATTTTCGGGACCTTAAAGGGACCCTGACTTAGAGAATTACCCATGTAGGGACATTCAGAATCAGAACAGGGGTCCTGTAAGGGAACCCTAAAAGAACCCTTAAAGGGAACCTAACTAGAATCCCTTAAAGGAACACCCTCCTAGGCCTATACGAGCCTAATGCATTCAGAATCGGACGGACTTCTCCGAGCCCACGCAAAGTTAAACGGCTGGGTACTGGAGACGGGGTTCGGGCTGTTTTAGGGTTTAGGGTGTAGGGCTTAGAGATGAATGTTGCAGAAGAGTTGCGGCATTGCACCCGATCGTGGATTGGGAATGGCCACACTCGCACATCTCCTGGGCTAGTCTTTGTAAAATTAGGGGTACCTTACTTTGGGGTTCCTTATAATAATAAGGATCCTACTATTTAGGGCCTTAGGGTACTATATTAAGTCCCCTATTATGTGTTTGTCCTATACGCCCCTTAAAATTAAATTTGAAAAGAAAAATCGTGGATCAACTCTGGGGTATCGAATATTGGGGCCGTAAATAATTAGAATAGGGTTGTGGGGCCCATTATACTATAACTATAAGAAGGAACTTCCAAAATAGTATAGGTAATGATTATAAGGCCCTCATATTATGTTCACAAGTGTAATTCTATGTGTTGAGTTCTAGGGCTTTTCTGTCGGTGGTACCGACGTGTAGATGCTTCTGGCAACTAACTAACTGTTTTGCTGCTTTGTGACACCACGCCAAATGAACGCCGTCCTTTTCTCATCAAGAACACCATTCCCATAACCGTCAGCATCGTCAGCATCAGTACCATCATCATCGTCATCATCAACATCAGCAGCATCACCGTGGTCAACTTCATCATCAGCATAAATCGCAGCATCAGCATAAACAGCATGCTAACAATATCAACATGACAATCGTTTCCAGAATCTTCATCGTCGTCGTCGTCGTTGTCATCTGCATCGTCTGACCAGCATCGTGGCACCAACCCACAAACATCCTGAAAGTACTGCTGCCGTTCGTCAAGACGCGCACTAAAATGCAACAAGAACCGACTCTGAACGCCGCAATTGTAGCTGTACCTAGAGGCGCCATAGTAGTTCCTTTTGTGGTTCAATATCAGAATCCTGAAAGGTAACCCCAAAAAGGAACTACTGTGGAGCCTATGGGGACAGAATGCTCGACAAGTCGCGTCGAAGACTCGCAGCGCCTGGGCTATGGTTCACGGCGTATCGGGGTCTATGGTTCCCAGAGTAGGCTGCTTAGGCTTTAATGTAGGGGCCTTAATAATTAGAATAGGGTTTTGGGGTATATTATACTATAATTAGAATAATGAACCCCCCAAAATACCATAGGTAATTATTAAGGCCCCTATATTAGGGTATATTATACTATAATTAGAATAAGGAACCCCCCAAAAAATACCATCGGTAATTATTAAGGCCCCTATACTAGGGTGTAGGCTCTGAGGGTTTGGGGTTTGAGGGTTGCCACGTTCAACTCTGTTTCAGTTTAAGGTGGTGTAAGGGTCTAGGGTTTAGGGTTTAGGGTTTAGGGATTAGGGTTTAGGGATTGCCCCACTCAGGCTACGATCCAAATGACTGTGGGATGAAAGTTAGATTCAGAAAACCCCCCTTAAAGTTGAGAGTTTATGGTCAAGGTTTAGGGTTGTGGGGGTCTACGGTTTGGGTCCAAGGACTAGCGAGAGGTATCCCCTAATCCCTAAACCCTAAACCCTTAGAGCCCTAACCTAAACCCCTCAATAACCCTAAACCCCTAAACCCTAAACGCGAAACCCCTCAACCCTAAACCCCTAAACCCTAAACCCTAAACGCTAGGAACTAGGTGACTGGCCCTAAAATGTCCTTGCTACGAGATTGCTTCTTCCTGCAGGTTCGGCCCAAGGCTCAAACCCAACCCCCACACCCTAAGGATCCAGGCCTTAATATATGGGGGGTTTCCGAAAAATTAGGGGATCCTAATAAAATAGCCCTAAATAGTAGGATCCTTATTATAAGGACCCCCAAATAAGGCGCCCCTAATTCTCGGAAACTCCCATATAGGTGCTCTAGGGTCAAAGTATACAAGATTCAATTCTGTTAGGGGACATGGACTGCAACATGGACCCTTCGGGGAAACCAGTTCAGCACATTGCCTGCTGCCATTCGCTCGCCGCCCCGCAGGCTTGGATCAGCCTCGGTGCTCGCTCATTCAATGAAAGCGACAGTCGGAACTATATCATTCTGATTGTGGATGTGAGCAGCTCAGCATTTGCATAGACCCTACCTATCCGGTTCCATGATCTGGTTCTTGGTACTGTCTTGTGCAATCTCGCGTCATGGTGGCTTAGGTGTGGTCCTGATTTGGTTCGCCATGACGGTGGCCTTCGGGTGTGCAACTCAGGCTTCACCAGTGCATCATCCGGCTGACTTACGGCGGATGCACAAAATCTTGCACCGACGGACGCAAGATTTTCGTCAATGGAATCCTCCTGCCTTTAACCCTAAACCCTAAAGCCCTGTCAGTGCGTCAGTCAAAAAAACCTC
Organism: Symbiodinium sp. clade A Y106; assembly: GCA_003297005.1. Taxonomy (NCBI): domain Eukaryota; class Dinophyceae; order Suessiales; family Symbiodiniaceae; genus Symbiodinium; species Symbiodinium sp. clade A. Next base: position 362,017 of record BGNK01000061.1, read on the forward strand.
CAAACGAGTGCAGGAATGCCTGAATTGAAGAGACCCCCCGAAACCTCCTCACCTTACATATACTGGTAACCCTGAACCCCAGAACAATTCAGGGCTGAGGGCTGTGTCTGCATATGTTCCTTTGCACAGACATCACCCGAAGCCCACAAAAACAAACCAAACACCACCATCACGACAACGACCCCCCCCCACCACCACTACCAACACCACCACCGCCGCCGCCGCCGCCGCCGCCCCAAACACCCGCACCACCACCACCAGCACCAGCAGCTGCAGCAGCAGCAGGAGCAGGAGCAGCAGGAGCAGCAGCAACAGCAACAAAGACTACTAACTCAACATGCAAGACTTCAACCTGCAATGCCGTGTGGAAAACACATATTACGGAAAAGTCTTCGCATATGCAACCCCGTTAAATTCTTATCGAAGCCTAGACCCTAGTTCTCATAGCATGCCACACATCCTGTAGTGTAATCCTTCAACCCTAAACCCTAAACCCCTAAACCTCTAAACCCCTAAACCCCTGAACCCCTAAACCCCTGAGCCCCTAAACCCCTGAACCCTAAACCTCTGAACCCCTAAACCCTAAACCTCTAAACCCTTAACCCTGCAGCTTCGGTGCTGAACGAAAGTGCGGGCAGTCCCAAGCGCTCGGCTTGCTGTCATCCTCGCTTCTGACAGGCTCTCGGCTTCAACCCTAAAGCCTTAAACCGTTTAGTGTTTAGGGGTTTAACTTTAAACCCTATGACCCGTAAACCCTAAACCCTTAAACCCCAAACACTTCAACCCTAGATGCCTCAAGTTTGAGGCGTTAAAGGTTCGGGGTTCAAGGTTTGCAGTTTAAGGTTCCCAGGAGAGGCTGTTCGCCTTTTGCTCTATATGTTGGGGCCTGGATAATAGGCTGGGGTTGCTCATCGTTCAGAAGGTACTTAAAGGATCATGGGACTTAGTAAGTTGGTAATTATAACTGTAGTTACCTTACTTATAACCCCAATTACTAAGTCCAATGGTCCTTTAAGTAGGCTTCAGGCTCGCCAGATGCTTAGGCTTTGGCGATGAAGGCTTAAGGCTTCAACATACAAGGGCTCGAGAGTTCACCTCTCTATAAGCCATGATCATAAACCTCAAAGCAGCAATCAGAGAGTGTTTGAGAGCCTAAGGGTCGCGGATGTTTAATAGTTTCAGTGTTCAGGGTTAGGGTTTTAGGGTTTGGGGTGTAAGGTTTAAGACCTTCCTTGCTTAAGGTGCTCTGTACCGTACCTATTCGGTATATCGGTATATACTTGAGCCGTAGAGGTGTTCCTAGAAAAACTAAATCTAATGCCACAGGCTATACCATAAGGGTTCCTGTAAGGGTTCCTTTAAGGGCACACGGACCCTCGGGGCAAAGCTCGGCTTTGAGTGGGGTAGGTACTGTCTTCCGCTGTCCTACCTTAACCTACCGAACCCTAGATTTTTGAAAAGGTTCTGATTATAAACCCATTCAACAAAGTATTTATGGGGACCCTACAAGAATGTAGGTCTTGGTAGGTCCAGGTATTCTATGGCCACGATCCTACAAGGAGAAAACACAACACGAGGAACTACAAATGAAGCTTGGCCTGACCAATCGCATAATTCCCGACAGACCCTTGGTTGTAAAAACGTATGAGGTCCTGCGCAAGGCTCCATGAAAACCCCGTTGATGCCACGAATCCGTTTGAAGCCTGCGCAAACCCTAAAACCCTAAACCCCTGAACTACGCCCTAAACCCCTAAACCCCTAAACCCCTTAACCCTAAAACTCCCTAACCCAAACACACAAAGCCCTAAACCCTAAACCCGGAAACCGTAAAACACCCTAAAACCCTATAAATGAAGCCTTGCCTTGAGCCACCATAACCGACTGTTTGCAGGTTCTTATACTCAACCCGGATATGGAATGTATAGGGACCCTACAAGAAGTTGGTGTTGGTAGGTGGTTTAGGGGTTTACGGTTTAGGGTTTTTGAGGTGTAGGAATTATGGTTTAGGGTTTTGAGGTAAACCCTATAAATCAGGTGAGGCTCTCTGCGTAGAGCTGCAGCGCCTGCGCCCAGGGAAAGCCACACCCCAAGGCTTCCTCGGCACTGGCGCGTTTGACGGTTTAGTGTTTTTTGGTTCAGGGTTTAGGGCTTTTCCCTAAGGGTCCAAGTACCTAATAATCATATACTCTCCTAAATATTGAGCTACATAACTACTATCCTAAACCTAAGTACCCAATTATTGGATCCTTTGGACCCTTAGGCTTTTTGCTTTGAGGGCTTAGTGTGGGTTGTGAGGGCTGTTTTTTGAAGGCTTAATGCTTGGGGCTTAGGGTTTAGGGTTTCGGGCTTGGGGCTCGAGGGTTTCGGGTTGACGCTTGGGGTTTAGGGTTGGAGGTTGAGTGTAGGGTTCGAGGTCAGGATTTCCGGGTTCAAGCTCTGGGGGTCTGCAGCAGGTTTTTGGGGTTGGTGTTTCGGATTTAGCGTTGCAGGTTTGGAGTTTGGGCGTAGCGCTTTAGGCTTGAAGGCTCAGCCTCTCCACGGGGTCTACCGGTCTACCAGCACTCCCGACGTCATCGTGATAAAGGGCTTCCTGCAAGCAACAAAATTTCATTCGGGAGGGTAAGGGGGGGGGGACAAAGGTTCAGGCCCTGAGTTCAAAATTCGAAGCAAGTCGCATTGTAGGCGCGTGGGGCGGTAAATCCCTGCAGCTGCATTTGCCGCAGAACCGTTGCCGCCAACATCCAAAGCCTTCGTGACTTAACAAAAGGGCCCATGTACCCAAATAGTATATACTTTGGGCCCAATGTACCTATATAGGGAGTACTTTAAGGCCAACGTATCTACTGTTTGGGTACATGGACCCTTAGGCTCAACAAGCACATTCCGGACGTCTACTCAGCACAGGGATGAAACCAGGAGCATGACTGGACACGACATAGGATTCGTCTGCATTTATTTATCTACCCATGCAGGTGATCAATACAAAAAACCGTTTTGCTTTCGGCCCGAATGAATTATATTGGTGAATCTGCGATACTAATTAGTTCGCACAAATCGACGGGATTGAATTTGTCTGTGGCAGTGGGATGACTTGATTTTTTCGAACAAGACGTGTACTGCAAAGTTCACTTCGAGGTGGCAAGGAGCGGTTCATAGCATACTCTCAAGCTCATAAACGCCCAGTAGCCTTATGCCCTATGCTCTTTGGGCCCAACAGCCTTCAAACACGATTTGAAAGCGCCTGAGAGTAAGTCCTACAAGCCCTAGCCAAAAACAGTCGCAGTAGTAGTAGTCGTCGTCGTCGCCGTCGTCGTCGTAGTATAGCACACGTAGCAGTAGCACGTGAATCAGTTCCGGAAAACGGTACTGAGGTAGTCGCCGAGTACCGGCATTAGTAGTACTTGGCATTGTCACCGCCACAGCGGCAGAAACACTAAATAGCACGTTAGAGGAGATCAGACGGAAGAGGTCCTTGTTCAATTCATCTCCGTGGGCATGTACCCAGACCCGCGGGAGGATCCAAAAAGTAGATCCCTTAATGGGGTTCCTATACAGTACAAATTAGGGGATCTACTTTCTAGATCCACCCGAGGGTCTGGGTAAGGGACAACATTTCTGCCAAAAAACATAAAACGGTCTCGGGATTCAGGGCTGGGGGTGGGATTATGGTGCTCATAGTGCTAAGAGAGCGTGACACCAGACGACCCGTGGCAATCCTGAAGCTACAGCCCCGAGCTTTTTCAATTAAAAAACCCTAAACCTTTGATATCATATGGATAGCTGTCATAATTAAGGTCCCTTTTTGCTTTTTGGGTACCCTAAATAGTCTGGGCCGTATTTAAAAAGGGACCCTAATTTTGACAACTACCCATGTAGATTCTAAACCCTGCAGCTGCCGCGCTCCGTAAACCCTAAACCCTGAGCTTTCTAAACCCCACACTCTAAACCTTTGAAACCCTATAGTCCCCTATAGTCCCCTAAACCCTAGGCCCTATAGACTCTAAACTATGAAACCCTAAACCCATCTGAAGCCTTGGCTTTACGCTTTACGTGGCGCTACTTGGAGGATCATGGGACTTAGTAAGTAGGGCTTTAGGGGCCCCTTTAAGGGATCTATAGGGGTACTATACGGGTTTAGGGTGTAGGGTCTACTTGGAGGATCATGGGACTTAGTAAGTAGTGCTATAAGTACTTTAATTGGGGTTATAAGTGCTTCTAAGTGTAGTTACCTTTAAGTTACTAAGTTCCATGATCCTTTAAGTAGAGCCCTAAACCCCTAAACCCCTAGCTCCTAAATCCCTAAACCCTAACCCCTAAACCCTAAACCCTAGTTACTAAGTTCCATGATCCTTTAAGTAGAGTCCTAGAGCCCTCGGAACCCTAAGCCTCGACCGTCGCAAGGAGGCGAGCGCGGCATGGAAGGCTCCAAAGGGAAGCCTTGACATTCTGCTTAAAGGAGTTAGGGTTTAAGGGGTTTAGGGTTTGGGGTTCAGGGGTTTAGGGTTTAGCGTTTTAGGGACTAGGGGTTTAGGGTTTAGGGGTTTAGGGGTTTAGGGTTTAGGGTTTAGGGTTTAGGGGTTAGGGTTTAGGGATTTAGGAGCTAGGGGTTTAGGGGTTTAGGGCTCTACTTAAAGGATCATGGAACATAGTAACTTAAAGGGCTCCTTAAGGGGTTCCTTACCGGGCTCTTTAAGGGATCTATAAGGGTTTACGGTTTAAGGATCATGGGGCCTAGTAGTTGGGGTTATAAGTACGGTAACTACACTTATAATTGCTTATAACCCCAATAAAGGTACTTATAAGCCCATGATCCTCCAAGTGCGGTTTGAGAAACTCACGGGGGGCGGGGCAGGTTGCTTGTGGTAGTCTTACTGTTTAAGGTCCATGACAAACGTCCCTCATTTTCTGAAAAACGTGTCAAAAGACCAGCTCCCACCTACTTCGAGGCTGCTCTGGATTATGGGGATCTCTTTCAAGTTGCTATGTTTGCAACATGGGGGTTTTCCGAAAATGGGGGACCCTGATTTAGTACCCTAAATAGTAGGAACATTATTATAAGGACCCCAAAAAATAAAGTCCCCCTACTTTCCGGAAACTCCAACATTAATAACCAAGACCCTGCAAAGAGTCGCCTCTCTCGGATCCGCATAGGCTTTAGGATGGGTAGGCCTAGAGGCTCATACCCTACCGCTTTCTAAGGGTACCTACTTTTCTAGACAACAGATCCTAACCATACAACTAGCCACCCTAAAAAAGGAATAGGATGAGCCACTAGGTAGGGTTCGGGTTAGAGGTTAAGTTTAGGGTGTACCGCTGGTGTTATATCTATTCTGCGGTACTGGGGTGACTCTGCCAGCAGCTGATCCACCAGGACACCGATGTTCCGGGGCAGGTCCTCGTCTTTCTTGGACCCGAACACCTGGTCCAAACTGTTCACGACCTGCTGCTCGAAGATGCAAAACATAATCTCCAGCGGAATCACCTGGTTTTCTCTGTCAAAGACTTCGAGGACTCTGTCCACCTGCCGGCGTCCAACGGCCCGGAGGTGGTGATGCCTCCCTTTCGATCGAGCAGGTCTCGCAGGTTTTGCGCGTCCCGGCACTGCCCAATTCTCTTTTTGAGCACCACGGCTTGTAAGACCTGGTTCTCTTCCCGGCTCTTTAGCACGCGTTCTGCCTCCTTAAACTACTACAACCGACTTTCTTGCAGGTGTAATTATCAAGCCTGAATAGTGAGTTTGCCATGACCCAACAACACAAGGAGGATATGTTATCAATCACTTCAGGGTTTACGGCTTGTCATCGCAGCTATTTAGTGACATTCTTGGTCAAGGGCCAAGGGCTTGAGATTTCTTGGGAGTTTAGGGTTTACGGCTTCGAGCTCAGTGTCTCCCATGCAGGGAGGTAGGGTTTACTGGAATCTGAGGTAACCAGGGAGGAAAAAGTATAGACTTGGCTCCTTTGAGGAACAGGTCCCCCCCCCTTCCAAAAAAAACAGCCTTCAAGATTATTCAACTGTGGTACTTAGTTGCTGGGTTCGTAAGCCCCAAAAAGTGTATGTACACTTTCAGTTTTATGGTGGGTAATATTATGCCAAACAGTGTAAAGTGTATCCTCTCAGCTACTAAGGGTACTCCAGAACCCAGCTTTTGTCTCTTAAGGGGCGGAGTTGGGGCTCAGCTGTAGGGCTTCGCACCTGTAGGCTTCAGCTCTATTTTGGGGGCTCCTTATTATATTTATAGTATATAATGGGCCCCAAAACCCTATTCTAATTATTCAGGCCCCTATACTAGTGCTCAGGGTTTATAGTATATAATGGGCCCCAAAACCCTATTCTAATTATTAAGGCCCCTATACTAGTGCTCAGGGCTCAGTGTTTCAAGTTTAAGGTTTCAGGCATTATTGTTGAAGGTTGGGGGGTATAGGGTTTAAAGGCTTAATGCCCTTACAACCCCAGACTCCAAACCTTTAAGGCTTAAGGTTTAAGGCCCAAACTCTGAGCCTTTGAGGCTTAAGGTGTAAGGTTCCGGCTTCAAGAGTTCAGGGTCGTAGGGCAGCTCTTTTGCCAGGGCTCGGCTGCCCCCATGCAGCTGCTTCCCAGAAGAGCTGCAGCACCTCTTTTGGGGAGCCAATGAGGTGTAGGAGGGTTTTAGGTGTTTAGTGTGTTTACGGTTTATAAGGCTGGGATGGTCCCCCTGATAAGGCATCGTATCAACGAGTCCCACACCCAACTATCTGCACAACCCTGTTTGGGTTGCAACCTGTAATGCCACGGTGCAGTGCGTGTTCGGGTGTGTCGATCAAGCTGCCGCCGAAGTGCGATGCGCATATTCTACTCACGGCTTGGGTTTGTTAACCCTAAACCCTAAACCGTACTCACGGCTTGGGTTTGGAGCCTCAGGGGTGTTTCGGGAATGGTTCTCGGGTATGCATGGCGACTGCTAAGTACTCTTTCAGGCCGCTTGGTTCTGCGATGGCATAATTTCTGAACCCGCCCAGGACCCTGAACTCAAAAACTTTCTCAGTTGGAGGTTTAGTGCAGCACTTCTTTCTGCACCCCAACTGCCTGACGCCACTGGCCGCGTAGGTTGCAAGCCTTCGGCCAAACGAACGATTCGGCAAAACTTCAAGGCTACAAACGATTTGTCTTATTCAATCTGAATGGTAGGGTCCGTATGCACGCATACAAATAGTAATGGGAGTAACAACACTAGTAGCAACACTAGGAGCAGCAGTAATACTCGTACTAGTACTAGCACTAGCAGTAGTAGTAGTAGTCGTCGTCGTAGCAGTAGCAGTAGCAGTAGCAGTAGCAGTAGCAGTAGCAGTAGCAGTAGCAGGAGCAGGAGCAGGAGCAGGAGCAGGAGCAGGAGCAGGAGCAGGAGCAGGAGCAGGAGCAGGAGC
>BGNK01000061.1:369792-390632 GCA_003297005.1 Symbiodinium sp. clade A Y106
AGCAGTAGTAGCAGTAGTAGCAGTAGTAGCAGTAGTAGCAGTAGTAGCAGTAGTAGCAGTAGTAGCAGTAGTAGCAGTAGTAGCAGTAGTAGCAGTAGTAGCAGTAGTAGCAGTAGTAGTAATAGTAATAGTAATAGTAATAGTAATAGTAATAGTAATAGTAATAGTAATAGTAATAGTAATAGTAATAGTAATAGCAATAGCAATAGTAATAGCAATAGTAATAGTAATAGTAATAGCAATAGCAATAGTAATAGTAATAGTAATAGTAATAGTAATAGTAGTATAAAGTAGTAGTGGTGGTGGTGGTGGTAGTAGAAGTACTGCGAGTATTTGATGGTAGTGATAGTGGTAGTGATATTAGTGAGTGGCGCGAGCGTGATAGCAGCAGAAGGGAGAGCATGAGTCATCTAGTAACCCAACGGGTCCTGAGTACCTATATAATACTGTAATAGACTGCGGGGTCTATCTATATATATATATATATTAGGAGTTACTATTATTGTGGCTTGGGTAAGTATCCTCCATACAGGTACCTTTGGCAAAAATGAGCAACAGAGCAATAGCGACGACATTGGCAAACGTTGCGATAACGACAATCGCCATGACCTGGAATAACCGGCAAGGCATATGCGATCCGTAAGCTTAGCCCCTCCGCGTATCATCATCATCATCACCATCATCGTCATCATCATCACTGATATCAACTTACAACCCTAAACCCTCAGTGTTCCATGAAGACCCCAATACATAACATTTGGTACTGCCGGGTTATCCTTCTAAGCAAATGGCCAGGGTGCGCGCAAGTCCTTTACAGGAAACAACAACAGAAGGTACCTTAAACAAATCTGCTAAATATAGGGGCCTTAATAATTAGAATACGGTCTTGGGGCCCATTATACTATAATTATTATAAGGAACCCCCCCCCAAAAAAAAATAGTATTGGTAATATTTAGGCCCCTATATTACCTCAAACAAACCTGTTTATTCTTGCACCCCTTATAGTTGGGGTATCCTTTTTCCTACTCTTCGATTTTAATAAGGGAGCCCAAAAACAAAGAGGGCAAAAGGGTATTACTCAGGAACCTAGCTTCAGCTTAACCCTAAACCCTAAACCCCAAACCCTAAACCCTATACCCTAGCACTGGTAGATAATAATATTCAGGCCCCCACTTCAGCCCAAAGGCTCCATGTACCTTTATAGTAGAGACTTAAGCCTTAAAGGGGTCCCTATATAGGTACTTAAGGCCTAAGTATATACTATATGGGTACATGGAGCCTCAGGGCAGGAACGCAAGGGGCCTGCATGACCGCCGCCGCCAGGTCTAGGGTCCCATGAATGCTGGGGTCCTGGGCAGAGATGGGGGTCGTACGGTTTAGGGTTTAGGGGTGTAGGGTTTAGGGTTTAGGGTTTAGGGTCTTAGGGTTTGGGTGTAGGGTTTAGGGGTTTAGGGTTTAGGGGTTTAGGGTAGGGTTTGGGGGTTTTAAGGGTCTTAGGGATTAGGATTTAGGGGTCGAGGGTCTTAGGGTTTAAGGGTTTAGGGTCTTAGGGCTTAGGGGTTGTCTTAAGCTTTAGAGTTTAGGGTCTTAGGGTTTAGGGTCTTCAGGTTTAGGGTCTTAGGGTTTTAGGGTTTAGGGTCTTTTTGTTTAGGGGTTTAGGGTTTAGGGTTTTAGGGTTTAGGGTTTAGGGTTTTAGGGTTTAGGGGTTTAGGGTTTAGGGGTTTAGGTAGAGATAGGGTTTTAAGTTGGGTACTGCCCCCCCCCCCATATCATAAAGTTAGAGTCTACAATAGGGCTACTCTTATGGTCCTTATATATCTGTTTTGTGAATACTATCCAATTGTTACTGAAGGGGGGGGGAGTGCCCAAGTTTTAAGGTTTGGGGTTTAGGATTAAGGGGTTAGGGTTTAGGGTCCCTGGTGGAGATAGATTTCGTTGTTTGACGGTCCTGTTCCGTCTGCCCAGAGTCTAGGCTCAGGATAGGGTTTAGGGTTTAGGGCTTACAGTTACCAGTGTAGGATGTTGGGTTTGGGGTTTAGCGCTTGGTTTGACAGCCCTACCTTAACCCTGAAGAACCTACCTTTTTAAGGACTTACATAAGGAAATCATAACAAGGAACCCTAAAAAGGTAGGTTCTTCAGGGTTAAGGTATACCCTAAACATCCAAGTCATGATACTAGTGCGATACGGGTCCAGGTACGTGCTGCAGGCCAAGGCAGACCTCAAGGCTCCATATGGATGGTTGTCAAAATCATGGTCCCTTTTGGGGTCCCCTAAAAAAAAGGTGCCGTCTTATAATAGGGACCCCAAAAGGGACCATAATTTTGACAACCACCCATATAGGGCTTTCTTTTTTTGAACCCTCGTGTCTTTTAGCCGTTGCCTCCAGACTACCAGGTTTGGTTGAGGAAGTAGAAACAACTCTGAGGGCATCATTCTGTTGGGGATTCACCACCCTACACCACAAACCCGCTATGTACTAGCATATAGGGCTTTCGGGGTCTAGGGTTTAGAGCTTCGGAGCCCCAAGCCCAAAACCCCTACACCCAAACCGGCCTAAATCCGAACCCTAAACCCTTTTCCCAAAACCCAAAACCCTGAACTCAAAACCCAAAACCCTGAACCAAATAAACCCTAAACCGCAACCCAGAATCCCAAACCCAAGACTCAGTCTAAACGACAAACCTTAACACAGGGGCCCTAATAATTAGAAGAGGGCTTTGGGGCCCATTATGCTATAATTACAATAAGGAAGCCCCAAAAAATAATCTAGGCAATTATTAAGGCACCTATACTAAACCCCCATAATACCCTTTATAGAAATCCTTATAGACCCCTGTAAAAGGAACCCTTAGGTAATTCTTAAGGCCCCTATAGTAAAACCCTAAACAGCAGGGCACCTGGAAGAGGTGCAGCGCCCATCGCCTGGATTGGGGCCGGGGTTGAGGGGCTTCGGAGTTGCCTTACTGGTAAACCCTTACTTAAAGGATCATGGGACTTAGTAACTTAAAGGGTTCCTTAGAGGGTTCTATAAGAGATCTATAAGGTTTTTAGGGTTTAAGGGTCATGGGACTTCGGAATTGGGGCTATAAGTAAGGTAACTACAGTTATAAATACGTATAACCCCAATTAACCCTACTTACTACGTCCCCTGATCCTCCAAATACTCGGTACCTGAGCACCAATGCAAACTGTGAGTCTGATAATGCTCTTCCAGGACCCCCCCAAGTGCCCTTTAATACTATTGATGGACAAAAACCTGCATGACCCTAAGGACCCTAAACTATGGGAATTATGGTATATTCCTTATAATGGGTAATGCAGGATTTTGTCCATCAGCCATAGTGCCCTTATGGTCCTTAAATAGTGAGTATGTGAAGTACATTAGAGGGTAGTTGGGGGGTCTAGGCTAGAAGTAAGGCTTTCGCGGGTTTCTTTGCAACGTCAACACGTCTGACAACAAGTGCTAATTCTCCCTGAAGTGTTCCTTCAAGGGTTTAGTACGAAGGTTGTACAAGGGTTCCTTTAAGGGTTCCGTTAAGTGCTCCTTTATAGGTATATGCCTGCTAATGCAGGCGCTTCTCAACAAGCACAACAGAACATACCATGACTCTTATCTTTGCAGTTCTTTCCTGCGTACCTTGCATTATGCTTTGCCCTCCAGATCTTAAATCCCCTAATCCCAAGCCTTGTTACATGCAGACTCATGAAACTTAACCCTAGAAAACCCTAAACCCTCAACCATAGAAAGCCTACATCCCAGAACCCCTGACCACCCGCCGGAGTCACCACTGCTGTGCATCCGCAACTGCCCGGAGGGCGATGGCCTCAGGGGTATTCCGGGGTCTATTGTAGTGTAAATAAAGGGTTATCTATATGGGAGTTTCCGAAAAAAAGTACACTCCAGAGTAAGGCACCCCTAATTTTCGGAAACTCCCAAAGAGGAACACCATTGCCATTTACCCTAAACCCTAAACCCTAGCCCCTAAGGCCGTGAACCCCAAATCCCTCCATGCCGAAACCTGTATCAGGCAATCGAAGTTTGCTGTGGGACTGTAGGACTGCCTAAACCAGAGTTTATGAGGCATGGCATGAGACAGGCTTGATAGTATGATGTGCTATGTAAAGGGGTTTTTGGCCACAGAAACATTGGTGCGGGTGGATCAGAAATCAGTAGCAACCCTGCTTGAAATTCACACATCCCTAAACCCTAAACCCTAAACCCTAAACCGACATCCCTTCAGGTGAACCCTGAAAGGCCCCAAAGTCCAAACCCGGCGATCGCTGCACAACTGACTACAAGTCCCCAAAGCTTTGACCCCAAGCTCAGGTCTTTGAGTTTAGGGGTCCTTTAAAGGGTACTATAAGCGTTCCTTTAAGGGATCTATAGGGGTTTAGGGTTTAGGGTTTCTAGACCTAAGAGAAACCTTGGAATAAAAAGGGTGCCCAGGGTGCCCTTTTGGTTTAAAGGGCGTTATAAGGGAACCTAAACCTTAAGAAAGGGAATAAGGGCCTACTCTGCGTCCTAGGAGTTTATTCCCCGAGCTGAAGTCACGGCCCAATTGAAACCCTCAGAAACCTTAGAAAAGCCCTACAGAACGCCAAGTGTCCAAGGCATGCCGCGGCGGCGCTGAACCAGAGAGCCATGCAGAGGCAACAAGGCCTGGGTTTAGGGTTTATTCTAATGTAGGAACCTGATTAAGAAACCCTGGCCTTATAACCACAAAATAACAGGATTCATATAAGGAACCCTAATAAAGGCCCATGGTTTCTTAATCAGGTTCCTACATTAGGGTGGGTCTGTCAGTGGATTCAACAAGCTCGGGAGAAGCAAATCAGAATCAGGCAATCAACTAGGAACCCCTAGCAATAGTCTTGGTATCTTACTTCTACGGGTTTCTATCTGAGTAAGCACAACACTTCAAACTATAAGTGTCCCCTAGGGGGTTAGGTGAGTGAAAATCTCACTACATGGGAGATATGGGCTGGGCAGGGGAATAGGTAGACTGGGCTCAGGGTCTAAAGACTTTGGGTTTAGGCTAATAGGGGTTAATTCGGACTTCGGGTTCAGGATTGATGGTTTGGGGTTCACGGTTTTGGATTGGCGCTTCAGCGTCTGCGGGCAGAGGCTTCAGAGATGTTCGTTGACTGGGTTCCTGTGAAGGAGCTGTTACTACAACAGGAATCTATAGTAGCTAAAAGCTAATGTGTTTCCTTATTATGGTAGACTAAACTCAACTAGATTGGCCCCTTCAGGCCCTTGAATAAGATCCCCTTGAGGCCAATAGGGGACAAAACAAACGCATCAAAGGCCTACCTCGTAAATTCCTGAGCAGTCGGGGTGCCGGCTGCCTGCTGCAAAGCGGACTGCCAGTTGGCTGCTGGGGTAGCACGCATGGGCCATGCAGCTCATTGCCAAGATCAGGGTTACTCCTATGGTTGATGATCTAAACCCTGCATTGCCCATAATAAGGAATATACCATAGTTCCCATAGCTTAAGGTCCTTAAGGTAATGCAGGATCTATATCATCAACCGTATGAGGCGTCCTGAACGTGTGACTGTAAGGGTTTTCATTGGGGTACAGGGCTTAAGCTGAAGGGGTCTTCTTAAAGGATCATGGGACTTAGTAACTTAAAGGGTTCCTTAGAGGGTTCTATAAGAGATCTATAAGGTTTTAGGGTTTAAGGGTCATGGGACTTCGTAATTGGGGTTATAAGTAAGGTAACTACAGCTATAAATACTTATAACCCCCATTTCGGTACTTATAACCCTACTTACTAAGTCCCACGATCCTTTAAGTAGACCCTAAGCCCTAAACCCTTATAGATCCCTTAAAGGGGCCCCTAAACCCTACTTACTAAGTCCCATGATCCTTTAAGTTGGGCTAGGGCCTAGGGCTTGGATTGAGGGCTCAGGGTCCAGGCTTCAGAGGTTTGGGCCTTGGGGTCTTGCATACTAAGGGTTTAGGGTTTAGGGTTTAGGGTTTAGGGTATACTATTAAATTAGAGGCGTTGATAATTTTTAATAGGGTTTTGGGGGCCCATTATACTATAAATATAGTAAGGAACGGCCCCAAATAGTATAGGTAACTATTTAGACGCCTATAGTACAGGACTGGTCCCGGAGCCGTTGATGGCAGTGAGCTGGGAGTGAGCGATGTCTTCAAGGCTTAGGGTTTCGGGCTTAAGGTTTATGGCTCGTAGCTTAGTTGAGCCCCAAGCACTAACCCTCAAACCCACAGTGCCCAAAACAATGAAATCTGCACCCTAACGCGAAACTCTACAATTCCTTGAGCGTAAACCCCAAACCTGATAGCCCAAAGCCCAACAAAAGCCTGAAACTGAAAACAACTCAAAATACAGCATTTAGGGCTTCGAAACCATGAAGGAGCAGAGAACGCAGGATCGCTAGCATCCAAACCCTAAACCCTAAACCCTAAGCCCTAAACCCTAAACTATGAGAGCCTCAAGAAGTAGATTTTTTAGGGGCCTTGGGAGTTGGAATAGCAAAGGGGTATTTTACACCATGAGATCCTCAGTGCTTGATGTCTCCCATGGCCTCCTCAGCACTTCTGTTGATTTATAGGGTTTAGGGTTTAGGGTTTAGGACAAAATCCTGCATGACCCTAAGGACCCTAAACTATGGGAATTATGGTATATTCCTTATTATGGGTCATGCAGGATTTTGTCCATCAACAGTATCACCATGCGTCCGAAGCCCTGAAACATCCAGAAACCTAATTGGAGGTTGACAAATGCAGATAAGCAGGGTTACAAATTACAAGTGATGTACGTAGACGTCGAGTACAGTTGCATTCATCTACAACACGATAGTCTGCAGGGGCTTGCAATCCGACTGCGCGTCAAGCCCGAACTCAGTGCCCCTAACTAAGGGATAACTTGGGGCGTGTGGAACATCTAAACGTGTTTTAATACCGCACCGAACCATTTTTAAAGAATACTTGAAGGCTCCTGGGCAGTTATCAGCAGAGTTATAGGTATCTCTTGGCTCTGATGCACGCTTCATTTATGGCTTTCGCTAACTTACCAACTGGAAACTGCACCTATTATATCCTCTTTAGGGTTTTGGCTCTCATGAACGCTCAGTCTGTGGCTTTCGCTACCTTACCGAAACTGCACTGATTACATCCTCTGCTTCTTGATGCAGGTCCTCCAAGGGCAGGCCCTCGATGACACAGTCCTTCACATAGGCCCATGCCTGACTCGGTTTCGGGGTCTAGGGGTTTCGGGTTTAGGCTTTAGGGGTTTAGCGTTTCGGGTTCAGGCTTTAGGGTTTAGGGGCATTCATCGCCTTTCGGTTTATGTTTCAGAGACCCCGCAATCAACCGCGACTCCATCCCCAGAGGCTCCACCACCCCTCATTTACAACCAGACAGGCTGATACTTTAAATATAAGGCTCCGATAGTAAGCGTTTTAGCAAACAGAGACTTTTTGTGAAGTTGGAATACTGTCTAGAAAATCTTGGATCCATCCTGGATATGACTTGCCTGGAGGCTCATACCCTACCCCTTTTTTAAGGTACCCAATATTCTATATAACAGATCCTAACCATAAAACTAGGTATCCTAAAAAAGGGGTAGGGTAGGACCCTCCAGGTAAGGTACTCTCCTTCCTTACCCAGACCCCCGGGAGGATCTAGAAAATAGATCCCCGAATTTGGGACCCTATACTACTCGGGATACTTTACAAAAGGGTTCCTTGTTCCTTAAAGGGATCTATAGGGTTCCTTAAAGGGATCTATAGGGTTCCTTAAAGGGATCTATAGGGTTCCTTAAAGGATCTATAGGGTTTAGGGTTTAGGGTCTACTAAGGGGCAGGGCACTTAGTAAGTAGGTTATAAGTAGAGTTATAAGTGCCCTTAATGGAGTTACCCTAATTATAACCCTACTTATAACCAACTTACTACGTCCCCTGCCCCTTCAAGTATGGGTCCAAAGGGGCCCAAAATATCCATACGGGGATCGATAGGGTTTAAAAGCTATGAGGGTTCCCGAACCCCAAACTTACCTTTGGTGAGTAGGGAATGGAGGAATGAGGTACAATTATAACTACGATTACTATACCATTCTTCCATTCAATACCCCAGAGGGTCCATATACACTACCTATGGAATTAGGCACCAAAAAAACCATCCCTATTTTGGTTTTGCGGACCTAATTCCATAATGGTAGTGTATGTGGGACCCTCTGGGTACGAACCAAAGGTAGGCAAACCCGCCTGTGGGCTGAGGCAGGTCTCCCCATTTTTGGCGAGTGGCTCTGCCACGGAGATCTGCCTCGGGTCTCTGATCCGTGTCGGTCTTTCTTTTACTGTAGGGGCCTTAATAATTAGAATAGAGTTCCCTTGAAGGGGACTATAAGGGTTACTATAAGGGCTATTATAAGAAATTAGTATAGGGGCCTTAATAAGTAGAATAAGGCTTTGGGCTCCTTTATGGTATACTTATAATAAGGAGCCCTAAGGAATAATGTCGGTAAGGAGCGCTAAGGAATAATGTTGGTAATTATTGTCTGGTTCTTAGCCGGGAATGGGGGAATGGGTCATGGGGAATGTTATTGGGGATAATATAGGGACTACTGTAGGGATCCATTTCCCCCATTCCCTACTAAGAACCAGACAGTTTAAGATTGCCTGTAGCCCGAAAACCCTAGCTTCTTGAGGAAGAACCTACAGAGATAGGTTTTTTGGGGAGGTATAGGTAGGGTTTATTTGCGTTTAGATGCTTTCAAGATGCAGGGCTTCAGGGTGAGGGGTTCAAAGGGTTTGGGGTTTAGGGATTTAGGGTTTAGGGGGTTACGGTTTAGGGATTCCGGGATTTAGGGTTTACGGACTTCTGGTTTAGGGGTTTTCTTTTAAGATTATTAGGGTTTGGGGTTTACCCTATACCCTAAACCCCTAAACCCTAAGGGCTTTGAAACTCTTTGCCACGGATGGCTTTCGGGCAGAGGGGCTTCGGGGCTCGGGGCGTGGGATCTTAAAGGCTGCGGGTTCTTAAGGGGTTGAGGTTTAGGGCTTAGGGTTTATAGGGCCTAGGGCTTAGGGTTTAGGGTTTAGGGCTGAGGGTTTAGGGCTTAGGGTTTATTGCTGAGGGTTTATAGGGCTTAGGGTTTAGGGCTGAGGGTTTGGGGTTTAGGGCTGAGGGTTTAGGGCTTAGGGTTTATTGCTGAGGGTTTAGGGCTTAGGGTTTGGGGCTGAGGGTTTAGGGCTTAGGGTTTAGGGCTGAGGGTTTAGGGCTTAGGGTTTGGGGCTTAGGGTTTAGGGCTTAGGGTTTAGGGCTTAGGGTTTAGGGCTGAGGGTTTAGGGCTTAGGGTTTAGGGCTGATGGTTGAGGGTTGTATGTTGAGGGTTTGGGATTTAGGGTTTATCTCCGGCGTGTGGACATGTCCGATTGCGAGAGTCACAGGCTATGATCGGTATGCTTCCTATAGAAAGACCTAGAGGCTTATACCACCTTTTCTAAACGTTACCTAATTCTATGGTTAGGATCGGGAAAAGTAGATACCCTATAGGCCATAAAAAGGGGTAGGGTATGAGCCTACAGGTAGATTCTAGAGAGGGTTTGGACGTCACGGGGAACGGCTGGTGTTCGCTGGAGGCAGTGCAAGGTTTCTTCATACACGGACTCGATCGGCAGGCAAATCTTACAACTTGAATCTCCAAACCCGAAACTACCATGATTCTTTTTGTTGCGGCCTTTGGATACGTCAGGGCATAGATTTGGGAATCTTGGAAGGCTATGGTCAGTTGACAGGCAGACGAAGAGAAAGAGAGATGAGGAGAGAGAGAGAGAAGATAGAAAGGATAATGACAAAGCAGAGAGCACCAACTCTCAGTGCGTCGGTCCACCACTCGGCATAGCTTGAGCCGCGTGGGCAGAAGATGTCTGGGATCCAAGTTGTGGAGATTGCTGCGGCGCAAGGCAGAGATGGAATGCGCGCACAGAACGCACGGTTGTGCGGTGACGGGGGATGAGGCTTGGGTTTAGGGTGGGCAAAAGCCGCACCTCCGACATTTGCATCATGTGCCTCCGTCATAGGCGCTACCGGCTGCCAGAGCAACGCATGGTGGGGTTCGGTGGCCAAAACGCCTCCGCCGACGGAGACTCCTCCTCGTCGGGGGTCTGCCTGCTTGGAGCGCTTGTCGAAGTTGATGCTAACCAGAAACCCCAACAGGGCCAGAGTATCTAGTAACTAGTATGTTATGTTCGTACTGGGATCCGACAAATCCTGTAGCAAATGCTATGCAACCCTTGAGAATCGTGCAAGAACTACACTAAGTAAGGGACCCATTCCCACTTTAAAGGTATACATGGACCCTGACGGTACGCAATACCCGGATAAGAGTCCCAGAGACTCCGATATCACTCAACTAATTAAGGAATCTACCTTAAATTATAGTAGGATCCAGCATATGGTTTAAGAAAGTTTCCTTAATTAAGGGATATTGCAGTCTCCTAAACCCTACCTGAACCCTACGGAACCTACCTTTTTAGGGCTCCTTATTATGATTTCCTTATATAAGTCCTTAAAAAGGTAGGTTACGTAGGGTTAAGGTAAACCCTATAGATCCCTTATAGGAGCCCAAAAAAGGAAACCTGTAAAGGGACCCTTTAAAGTGACCGATCGAGACTGCGAGGGTCAAAGACCAAGCGGCTCAAGTGGAGGGCCTGCAATAATGTACCTGGCAACGTGCCGGTTTAAGGTTTAGGGGGTTCAGGGTTTAGGGTTTAGGGGGTTCAGAGTTTTTGGGTTTAGGGGGTTCAGGGTTTTTGGGTTTAGGGTTTAGGTGGTTCAGGGGTTTTGGGTTTAGGGTTTAGGTGGTTCAGGGTTTTTGGGTTTAGGGTTTAGGGGGTTCAGGGTTTTCGGGTTTAGGGTTTAGGTGGTTCAGGGTTTTTGGGTTTAGGGTTTAGGTGGTTCAGGGTTTTTGGGTTAAGGGTTTAGGGGGTTTAGGTTTTTTGGGTTTTGAGGGGGTGTAGGGTTTACAGGGTTTTGGGTTTGGGGGGTTCAGGGTTTTTGGGTTTTAAGGTTTTGGGGTTTAGGGTTTAGGGGGGTTTAGGGTTTAGGGTTTACGGGGTTCAGGGTTAAGAGTCGCGAGGGTTTAGGGGATTACGGGTGTAGGGTTTATAGGGTTTAGGGTTTATAGAATTTAGGGCTTAGTGGGTTTTAGGGTTTTGGGGTCTAGGGTTTTAACTTGTTTTCTGAGGGGCCAAGGGGGCAAGTGAGTTCAGGGTTGAGGACACATTTTTTGCTGTTGGGCTTGGGGCTTGTCCAGCTGTGCAATGGTCGGCTGCCAGATGCTTCTATGCTATGGCAAGTAGCCTAGGGTATAGGCCTGTGAGTCCGCAACAAGCATCCAAGAACACTGCGGACTACAACTGGAATCGCAACGTAGGGCTGGAAAAGGCTAAACTGCTTTACAGAATGCATAATGGCAATGAAGTAAACTGAGGTGTCAGCTCGTAGTCAGAAGTAGGGATGCTGGCATAAAGGAGGCCAAACATATTGAAAAAGTCCGAATCCGATTGTATGTGTAGCCTTTGCTTTCGACGGAAGGAACCCCAGGCGCCCCTTTTTTTATAGAATCAGTCGTTAACGCCCGATATCCTGCATACAGGGCAAAACTCTTGAGATCGAATACCCGAAGGGGCCGATGTACCTATAGATGCCCGAACCATAACTATAGAAACCCTATTTTCTACTAACTACGGTATAGGTACTTAGGATCCTTTGGGATACCAAGAAACAAGTTCAAGCAACCGATCCTAGAGGGTCATACCCTACCCCTTGTTTAGGACACCTAGTTTTATGGTTAGACTCTGTATATATATATATATATTATATGTATGTGTGTGCGCACAGGCTTCTAAACCAAGGCTTATACCCTACCCCTTTTTTAGGACACCTAGTCTTATGGTAGTTAGGATCGGTTATATAGAAAATTGGGTACCTTAAAAAAAGGGTGTACTTGGAGGATCATGGGACTTTGTAAGTAGGGTTATAAGTAAGGTAAGTACAGTTATAATTACTTATAACCCCAATTAAGGTACTTATAACCCTACTTACTAAGTCCCATGATCCTCCAAGTAGACTCCAGAGGGGCACTCGCAGCGTGGCACGTGGGTCTCTGGAGGCACCACTCCGCCCACCTGGCTTGCAGGGGTTTACGGTTTAGGGGTTTAGGGTTTAGGGGTTTAGGGTTTAGGGGTTGAGGGTTTATACGGTTTCAAGTTTAGGGGTTTAGACCGTTCAGGGGTTTAGGGTTTAGGGTTGTGGCTTTGTGCGGTTTAGGGTGATTTAGGGTTCAGGGTTTAGGGGTTTGGGGTTATAGGGGTTGAGGGTTTATACGTAGGCTTAGGGTTGAGGGGTTTGGGGTTTAGAGCCCAGGGTTACATTCTACTTTTACTAGGACCCTTTGGGAATTCAGATCCCTAGAACACCCTAAACCCAGACCCCCGGGAGGATCTAAAACGTAGATCCCCTAATTTGGGACCCTAGCTACTAAAGGGTACTTTATGGGAACCCGCTTAAGGGATCTACTTAATGCTAGAATCCTGGACTCCCGAAGGCCGTGCACTTGTCGAGGCTTTGGTTTTGAACTCTTTTGGCGTCCCTAAAACCTAAACCCTAAAGGTACAAGCGGGCTTTACTTGGGAGTTTCCGGAAATTAGAAATTGGGGTTCTTAAAATCAGTATCCTACTCTTTAGGGTACTATATTAGGGTCTCCCACTTATGACACAAATGGGGCTCATCAGGCCTATGCAGGGGATGCCTTCTCAGATACCCCGAACTGTATTCTCAGAACCCAAACCTGTTGGTAGTCGACCTGCCAACCCAAGCCAAAAGCCCCAAACCCTAAACCACTAAACCCTAAGGGTTTTTATATGAGGAATAATTATTAGAGTTTGGGATCGTATCTCCCATAGCAGTACCTAGGACCATTTGGGATTAGAACTCAAATACGTACTGTCACCTGGAAGATCTCTTGCCAGCAAGCCCTGCACACCTAAGCACCTGAGGCGCGGCAAAAAACAAAACCATGCAACCCTACAACTTGAACCCGAACCCTCTAAACCCTAAACCCCTAAGCCCCTAAACCCTAAACCCCGAAACCCCAAACCCCTACACCCAATACCCCTGAACCCTACACCCTAAACCCCTAAGCCATAATTGCCAGGGGCGTTGGAAGTTTGATGGCAAACCAATAACTCCGAGCAGTCTGCAATCCCGATCCCATCACCCTTAGAGGACAACCAGGGCCGGGGCCGGGGGATCAACAGCAAAAGCCGCGGCCAGTGCAAGAACGACCATGTCAATTACCCCGGAGAATGCGGACAGCCGATAATACTATGACGACGTCCATCGCCAGAAACATTGTTGTATAAATTTTCGCTTGATGAAGAAGATGATGACGTGAGTGCCTGTTGACTGTTGAAACATGCCTCACTTGCTGTTGCGCTATGGATTGTGTCAATAGTTGTCTAAACCCTAAACCCTAAACCTTGCTGTTGGTACGACTATTCTGGGGAGGCAGATTGGCCCTGTCAAACCCTAAGATCGAATTACACCCTAAAGGGCTCTTCCCAGAGACTTGAATGTCCCTTAACTAAGGAATATACCGATATACCTTAAAGTATGTTGAAGTTCCTGCTACAATTTCAGGTATATGCCTTAATTCAGGGGTCTTGGAAGGTCTGGGTTATGGCTCCTCCTAGCTTTCCGCCCACCTGGCCTGAAGAATGTTCACGTCACCGCAGCCCACACCGATGTGGAGGCACAAACGAACATTGTCTACACCTGCAGTTTAGAGTGTGAGAACTCAGCATCCAGCGTGTAACAGGGTTAAGAAGTTTGGGCTAAGCGTCGTGAGGTTCAAGGTTTAGGGTTTAGGGCACGGTTGAGTTGGAATCCATTGTTGGATTGCGGAGAGGTGCGGGACTTGCAGTGAAGATCGGGACTGCTTGCACTAGCCAGACTACGCTCCATGCCCTCGTATGAAGTCGAACAGCTCTAGACCCTTCAAGCCAAAACCATAAACCCGAAACCCGAACCGCTAAGCCCTACCTGGACCCCAAAAACATACAGAACCACAGCCGTTTATAGGGGTTCAGTCAAAACCAAAGCCATAAGTCAGTTAATGTAGGAACCTGATTAAGCAACCCTGGGCCTATAACCCCAAAATAGTAGGATTCATACAAGGAACGCTAATAAAGGCCCAAGGTTTCTTAATCAGGTTCCTTCATTTCTCTAAAGGCTTCCACGGCTTCCACATCCGCTGCCTGTGTCGAACATGTGCAGGCGCTTGTGGATCTCAATGCAGCACGCGCAGGCCTGGCGCATCATGGCAAACGACACCAGTATAAAGCTACTCTATAGGGTGTTAGGGCTTGCGGTTCAGGGTTTAGGGATCTTCGTATACCGCCCCGAACCATATAAAGGATACTTTTTTGGGCCAGACCGGCAATGTGCGGCTACTCTTGTCCCAGTGCGCCCATGTATCCAAATACCTCAAATACTCCAAACCCTAAACCCTGAACCCTTAACCCTTAAAACCCTTAAACCCTAAAACCTAAAACCTCCCCAAAAGCCTTTTATCCCCCAAACACGAAGTCCCATGACCCTTAAACCCTACAACCTTATAGATCTCTTATAGAGCCCTCTAAGGAACCCTTAAAACCCTTAAAACCCTTAAACCATAAACCCTAAAACCTCCCCAAAAGCCAACCCTAAACCCATCCCTCAACGTGCCGGCGAAGACCCGCAACACCGAGGTCGCTTCCGGTCCGAGGTCCGGCAGGCCTCAGCAAAAGTTTGAGGGATTCCGTTTGGGGCTTTGGGGTTTAGGGTTTAGTATAGTGCTGAGGGTTTAGGGTTTAGGGGTTGAGGGTTTAGGGTTTAGGGGTTTAGGGTTAGGGTCTAGGGTTTGAGCTTAAGCTTTGTAGGGTGTGGCGTTTAAGTTTAAGCTCTAAGAGCTTTGGAGGCTTACCTTATGGAGTAGCCAGATGCCAAAACAGCGGTTAGCGTACCAATTTCGTAGAGTCATATCCCGTTTATAAAGGTACATTGCTTACTCCACGTAAGGCTTAAGATTCAGGATTTTGGACATTTCGGTTGGAGTTCCAGGTAAATACTTGTAGGACTTAGGGTGTCGGGTTTGGGGTGTGTCAGAAAAAGCTTCGGCAAGGGGCTGAAACTTTGGCGATTAAGGGCTCTGTGGGCTTACCATTCCTTACGGTTTCCTCCTAAACGCAATGTGTCTATGTTTTATATAAAATATACATATACATATACATATACATATACATATACATGTACATGTACATATACATATACATACACATAAACATATATATATATATATAGCTCTGCAGATATGTGTACATATACCTATCTAGAGCGCGAGAGAGAGGTAGTTTGTAAGTGCCACCAGGCCAAGTCTTATTCTGGTGAACCGCAGGGTTCGAAATTTACGTAGTTGTATGGCTTCGGGGGGTTTTGGAGTAAGGTAAAGGTTTAGGGTTCAGGGTTTCGGGTATACCCTATATTTCATACTTCCTAAGCCTCAGTTTAAATACCAAACCACCTCAACTCTTAAAACAATGAACCCCTACTGCAAGCACACCTGAAGCATGTTGAATCCAAACCCCACCTAAATCCTAAACCCCTAAACCCTAAACCCCTAAAGACCCTCAACCCTAAACCCTAGACCCTGTAGACCCCCACACCCTAAACCCCCAGTATCTCTGAAAGGAACCTTATATACCCTATAGAACCCCTTAAAGGAACCCGTAAAGGAACCCTACAGCATCTTGCCAGCTGAGGTCCTTGCCCCAGGTGCCGTGCGGCGGCACGACATGGTTGTACTTCTCGTGCTTGGTGTCATCCACGGCCTGTTTAGGGTTTAGGGTTTAGGGGCTTGGTTTAGGGTTTAGGGTTTGGGGCCTGGCTGAATGCAGCGTCTAGAGGACGGTGGATAAATAGAAATGGGCAGATTGATAGGTAAATAGATAGACAGGTAGGCAGGTATGTAGATCGATCGAGCCTTCGATAGAGAGATAAATACACTTGCACAGAGTCCTTGCTGCGGTCAAAGGGGTCCTAGGAATGTATCAAGTTGGGCGACTGAGTATACCAAGTAGAAAGTGGCCCTAAGCCCTAAATCCCTGAAGCTGTGACGGTGAGTCGTACCTGGAAGTAGATCGTGAGGGCGTCGCCGCTGAACTTGATGACCTGACCATGCGAAGGTGCTTCGGACGTGATCCTGAACCTCAGAAGGTTTGGGGCACGTTACATGTACAAGGAACTTTAAGGAATGGTGTTGGTACTTGATCAGGCTTCTACACTAACAGATCGGCCCGGCCCCCGCCACCCAAAACCCTAAACCCTAAAACCTAAACCCAAAACCCTAAACCCTAAGCCCCCCATGGCTCTGGACCCGGCTCCGGGAGTGCGAACTCGGGTGGCCCCGTCTTTTGGGCTTCGGTAGGACTCCGACTCTCTCATGGGTTTAGGGTTTAGGATTTAGGGGTTTAGGGTTTAGGGGTTTAGGCTGTAGGGTCTAGGGTTTAGGGTTTATATAAGCATTCTCCCAATGGACTGTGGCCACTCATGGGAAATGCGGCACCACTCATCCCTAAACCCTAGACCGACCCGTAAACCCCGTGTACACTTTTGCTGAAGTTTCGGGTCACGGTGCAGGGCTGATGGGTTTAGGATTTACGGTTTAGGGCTGACGGGTTCAGGGTTGGGGTTTAGGAGTTTCGAGTGAGGGTTTCTCTGCAAGTAATCATACTGTTTGAAATTTAGGGGTTTAGGGGTTTAGGGGTTTAGGGTTTAGGGGTTTAGGGGTTTCCTTAAGCGCTGACCGCAGCACCCAAGTCAAGCTAATAGGCGTCGGCTAACTGAGCCAAGAAATCCTAAACCCCTCTTAAACCCTGTAACTCCCGTACATCCCAGACCTATTGCCCTGCCAACCCTATCAGTGAACTGTACAGTATAAGTATTGGCCTTGCAGGCGTTCCTATAAAACCACTGTATGCCCACTTTACATATGGTGCAGCGCTGCTAGCCTCCCCCCCCTCCAGCCCATGGTATCCCCCCCCCTCCCCCCCTGTATTTCCCTGCGGTGTGGGTTCCCCCCTCCCCCCTATGGTTGCGGTCGGCTGCGCCCCCCCTCCATGGCTATTGCTGGTTGGGCGTCCGGCTGCTAAGGGTTTGGACCTGAGGATGTGATAAAGTTCCACTGAACTCCGACCTGCCCTGAGCTCCAAGGGCAATGATAGTGATGAGTATGATGGTGATGATGATGACGAGGATGGTGGTCATGATACCCATCCGCACTCTCCTCCGGCCCCTTCCTCAAGAGTCCCGAATGAAAAATCACTCAAACACGTGCTCAAGCTCACTTTTAACGAACCCAACCGAAACTTGGCTTGGAATGACAACGGTCGATACAGTTTTCGCAAGAACATCACAATCCAAGCACGAAATTTTCAACTAAATAAAGCAAGGAGCCTGCGGTGCCGAAGCCCAGAGCAGCATAAGAGCAGAGGTACCACCAACAGCACCAACAGCCGCACTAGGAATAGCTCATCAACGTCACTGTGCACAACATCATCGCCATCTTTCTCTAAACCCTAAACCCTAAACCCCAAAAGGGGAGGGGAAGGGGAAGCAGACCGAGGGTTCCCTGTGTTGTGGGTTATCCTTCCCCACCCCGCCCGCCCCTGTGGTTCCCTGTCTTGTTCCATGTGTTGTGTGTTATCCCAATATATGCATATATATATATATATCATGTAATATAGTATAAGATAATATACTATAATAGGCAGTTGGACCCTACAAAGACCCTAATCCGCCCCTATGCCCCCCCCCCCCCNTATCCTTCCCCACCCCGCCCGCCCCTGTGGGTCCCTGTCTTGTTCCATGTGTTGTGTGTTTTCCCAATATATGCATATATATATATATATTATGTAATATATTATAAGATAATATACTATAATAGGCAGTTGGACCCTACAAAGACCCTAATCCGCCCCTATGCCCCCCCCCCCCACATTAGACCATAATAGACTCTGCCATCAAGCACAAAACTCAACAATCACCCGTGAAACTCCACATGAGAGCTTATGCTATCTTGCCACCGGAGGAAACCCTTAAACCCCTGAACCCCAAAACCCAAACCCTACACCCCTCAAACCCAGAAGAAAGCCAGACTCTCAACCCAGGGGTCCCGGGCATCACCACGGTAAGAGTTGATGATATCTATGAGCGGAGTGAAGAAGGAGGTGAGACCTCGGCTCATGACTTATTATGGTCTTGGCTCTCGGGGGTTTTAGGCATTGAATAGGGTTTAGGGTGCTTCAGGGTCAGGGGTTTAGGGGCTCAGGGTGTTTGCGGGTTTAGGGTTTAGACCGAAACTGACATGTGGCTTCTGCATGCCTTAGAGAAGACGATCGCTTAGAATCGCTGGGCCTCTGAACCAAAAGTGTTTGGCATTAAAGGATTTCGACCACAGCTCGCAGGGTGTACTTGAAGGGGCAGGGGACTTAGTAAGGAGATTACAAGTAGAGTTATAAGTGCCCTAAATGGAGTTACCATAATTATAACCTACTTATAACCAACTTACTAAGTCCCCTGCCCCTTCAAGTATGGTCTGAGGATTTAAAGTTGAAGAATTGGCAGCCGGGCCTCAGAACGGTGCTCTGGGCATTCGGCTCTCACACCGACGTCTGAAATCTCTCCTTCCCAAGTGCTGCAATGCTGGGGGCGTCGCAGAGAGATAACAGCTCCGCACCGTCGCTTTTCTTCGACAGCCTATCAACCGTCTGATTCGAGGGTTCAAGTGCGATTTAGGATTTGGTAACAGGGGACCCTAATATAGTACCCGAAATTAGTAGGATCCTTAATATAAGGACCCCAAATAAGGTACCCCTAATTTGCGGAAACTCCCATTTAGGGTTGAGCCTGAGTCTCCGCCTGGGGAGTACTCCACATTAGTAGAGCCCCTCACCTCAGCGTCGGACTGAAGTCGTGTGTGCGAAACTTGCTTCCAAAATGGGTTTGGTGGTTAGGGTTTAGGGTTTAGGGATAGGGTTCCATAAAGGCTTCATAAGGAAATTTGAACCTTAGGGGCTTGGGATTTAGGATTTAGGGTTTGGGGTTGATTGTGATTGTCAGGCTGCCTCCCAAACGTTAGAACGCAGGAGGTCGACAGGGCTCTGAATATTCGTCCGTTGGACGGTTCAGGGGCAAGTCTGCACCCACACCTCAGAAGCTGGGACGCTGAATTTTGAACCGAAGCCATCACCCCCAAACCCTAAACCCTGAATCCACAGACCCGTACCGCGAAAAACAGAATCAGATAGTTTGCTTTGATTCATCTTTGTCTCTTCCTTTGTCTTTCTCTCGCTCTTGCTCTCGCTCTCGCTCTCGCTCTCGCTCTCGCTCTCGCTCTCTCTCTCTCTCTCTTCCTCTCTCTCTCTCTCTCTCTCTCTCTCTCCCTTTCTCTCTCTCTCTCTCTCTCTCTCCCCTTTTGCCTTTGTCTAAACACACACCCACAAGCAGACTCTGAATCAGGGACACCCTCACCTCTAAGGCTCGCAAACTGTTAATCTGAACGGCTTACTAAGCAGAGTGCTCCTTTAAGGCTTCCTGTTGAAGGGGTCTATACATAAGGGTGACTTAAGGGTATAACAAGCGTGACTGTAAGGGTAGTGAGAGAAGGTTCGGCTTCCTTGGGGTTTCTGTAAGGGGTTTACATAGGGGTTTAATCCAGGGGCCTTAGCAACAGGGTTTCGTGATGTATGGGAGTATGCGGAATATCATTCAGACATCTACATTAACCCCAGACTAAAGCCTGCAAAAGACGGTCCCTACACCCCAGACCCTCAACCCTAGACACTAAAGCCTCAACCCTGAACACGAACATCTTGCGGCCTCTCCGTCAGTGCTGTGAAGCCGCTGGCATCTGAAAAAACCACAGCACCTGGGTTCTAGACGGTTGTGGAAGCAGTTTGCCTGAGCTACATCTCATTTCAGGTAAGCTTGTTCATAAGTCTCTAAAGTTTGTCAATGCGCCAGTCTGAACCCTAAACCCCTAAACACCTGAAGCAGTGAATATGAATTAGAGTCTTGTCTCGGCGACCATGTTAGGGTGTTTGGGTTGGAGGTGAGGACTTTAAGTTGGAGTGGCTTTCAGTTTTATGGATTTTGGGGGATTTGGTGATCTCGAATCTTGGGCTTCTGGTGTTTTGGGATTTGTTAGTAGGACTTGGGGGTTGTGGGTTTTTTTAAAGCCTAGGGCCCTAGGGCTTTCATGTTGGGTTTGCTTTTGAGGTCTAAGGGTTTGGAGTCTAGACTTCACTGTTACCAGCCCCCAATGGCCCTTTAATGGAGCTCTTATGGTCTTTAATAGTGGGTATTAAGGGTATATTAAAGGGTAGTTGGGGGGTCTAAGTACACGGTTTAGACTCAGGAGTTTTGCTGAAGGTTTGTATAACCCTAAACCCTAAGCCCTAAGCCCTAAACCCAAACCCCAAACCCTAACCCTAAACCCAAACCCTATAAACCCTAACTCCTAAACCGGGCTCACGGGGAGCTTCGGCATAGCTTGTGTTTTAGGAGGCATGTGACGAAGACAAGTTCTCCGAAAGCATGATTCGATACCCTAAATACTAAACCCTAGACCCTAAACCCTAAAGGGCCCCAAGCCCTATACCCAAAGCCCTTCCTAACTTATGATTTCCTTATAACAGTCCATAAAAAGGTAGGTTCTTCGGGGTTGAGGGTTTAAGGATTAGGGTTTAGGGTTGGGGGGAG
>BGNK01000061.1:390772-429845 GCA_003297005.1 Symbiodinium sp. clade A Y106
GCAGGGGACTTAGTAAGTTGGTTATAAGTAGGGTTATAATTAGGGTAACTCCATGTAGGGCACTTATAACTCTACTTATAACCTACTTACTAAGTCCCCTGCCCCTTCAAGTAGGGTCCTATAGCGAGAGACTGAGGTAACAAAAGAAGGTCCGCCGGCAACCTTAAATCTCTTGAAACCCTAAAAAACAAAACATCGTCAACCCCAAACCCAATGCTTGGAAACTCTAACACCATACACTCTGAAATCCTAAACCTGTTACACTCTAGGCCCTGAGGGTATGTAACCTTACGGTACCCTTTGGTAATCGTTCTAGGAACCCTTACCTAAACCTGAAACCACAAACCCCTACAGTAAACCCCGTAAACTTGGAAACCGGATTAAGGTCAACTAGTGCTGGGATTCCCTATACATTACTCTTAAGGATTGAGGCTATTGGGTTTCCAACTTTTGGGCTTCTACTGTAGGCGGAGAACTATTCCACAAGTAATGCACCTGTTCACGTCTGGCACGTCCAACATGACTTCCAGGCTCATCCATTTCGGTTCCCTGATCCCTACACCATGAACCCTAAACCCCCCCAAATAATCCCTAAACGCCGAAACACCCCGAACAAGCAAACTGGACGCTGACCACGGGATCTATAGAGTCGAAGGCTCAGTGCTGCCCCCTAGGTACATATTTAGGGCACCAAAAAGGCACATAAGCAAAAATTAGGATAGGGATATCCCATATAAACCCCTTATAATGAAGCCAAATAAAGGTAGGGATATCTCTATAAAATGTTTATGCTTATGTGCTCTTTGGGTCCCTGAATATTGCAAGCAAGCCTTGGCTCCTCCACCGAGCTCCCGGCCAGTTCCGCGGTGGATAACTATCTGACTCTTTTCCAGGCCACCCTGACCAGGATGTAGGGTTTATGTAGAGGGGCCTGAACAATTAGAATAGGGTTCCCTTTGAAGGGCTCTATATAAGGGCTACTATCAAGGATCTACAAGGGTACTATAATACAGGCGCCTTAATAAAGAGAATAGTTTTGGGGGGTATATTATACTATAGTTAAAGTAAGGAACCCCCAAACTAGTACAGGTAATTATTGAGGCCCCTATAGTACAGGGCTTTCTTTTTGTTAAGCGAGGGTTCAGCGTTAAAGGTTTTCTTTCTGTGAAAGCAAAGGTTTGGGGTTTAGGGTGTTCCTGCCAAGGGTATCGTCAAGAACATACGCGAGCGTGATATAGAAAACCAGATGCCTGAAGAAAGCAATATACGCCCACGGCACGGAACGAGCAAAATTAAACCGTGGGTATGATCCCCTCTTTAATTAAACGTACGTTGAATGCTCTGGGTAATTATAGGACTTAGTCAGTTGCAGTTCTGGATCTACTATCACGGATAACGAATCCAAAGCCATAAAACTTTATAGGACAGTCCGGCACAGAACTCACAAAACCTGCAAAACTTCACAAGACCCGAACAGAGAAAGGCAAAAAACAAAAAACACCTTCAGCCTTTAAGATAAAACCTCAACCTTAGCCCTCGAGACCCTCCGACCTCTACCCAAAACCCCAACACCCTTTTAGGGTTCCTTGTTGTGATTTTCTTATATAAATCCTTGAAGAAAGTAGGGTGTTCAGGTTCCAGGTAGGCCATAAACTCTAAACCCTTGACTTTTGAAGACCCTAAACCCTAAACCCCCAGACCATAAACTCTAAACCCCTGAAGACCCTAAACCCTAAACCCCCAGACCATATACTCTAAACCCCTGAAGACCCTAAACCCCAAACCCCTGGAATAAACTCTAAACCCCTGAAGACCACGTCAGAGGATGAAACCATGGGCTCCTAGTATGGGCCCTTAAGCCTGGGATCCTTATATACCTAATTAACATATATATATATATATATAAATATACATACCCTATTTGTACCCTTTAAGGTCCCTTAAAAGGGCTAAGGGCCCATACTGCTAACCTTAGACTACGGCTTGAAGCTGTAACATTGACAACTGGCCACAGCCTCGCCATGAGCCTGCTGCAGGACCTTTAGCATGCAGGTCTTCATCTTCAGCGATTTAGTGCTTAGGGTTCAGGATTTAGGGTTTGGGGTTTAATTTAGGGTTTAGGCTTAAGGTTTGGCTGTCTTGAAAGTGCACTGGGCTTTCACTCCGAATGGTGTCCGCCCGGTCGATTTTTGGATTTAGTGTTTTAGTAGGTTTTCGCAAATGTAATGTTCGATGCTTCTCTTAGTGTTCTTGTCTGTTATTTTGCATGGGCGCCGTAGAATATTGGGAGAAAGGCTCTAAACAGGTTTAGGGTTCAGTGGGCTCAAACCTCATAAGTTGTCCTGCCTAGGTAGAACTCACGCCCTGCCGCATTTCGGCCCCTGTTGTTATGAAATGTTCTGGCCGTAGCGCTCAATGACCCCTACTTAGGGTTTAAGGTATCGGGTGAGGGGTGTGGGGCTTAGAGGTTTAGGGCTTAGGGTTTAGGGTGTAGAATGGTACGGTATAGGGTTTAGGATGTAGGCGTGCGGGTTTAGGTGGGTCTAGGGTTTACATATATACATCCTTAACCCGAAGCCGACGATGCTAGTAGAATGTGCAAGGTTTAGGGCTTCACTGCTATCAAGTTCATCATCACTACCATCACCATCACCCGTCCCATCCCAGGTCCCGACGACCAACATAGACGATTGGATTTGGTTGGACTTTCTCGTGCGCAGAACTGCCGCAGAACTCGCCAACCTGGCCTGAAGAGTTTAGGATTTCAGGAAAAGGAAATAGGATTTGCAGTGGAAGCCAGAAAGTTGGAACATCCTTATCCTGATGCCCCCAAGGGAAAGCTAAGGGAATCCCAGCACTTCTCATCCCAATTCTATGTTCCAACTTTCTTGGGTTCACTATAAGGCTTTGGGTACAGGGGTTGGGGTTTAGGATTCATGTGTGGGACCTAGCTGGAGCTTAGGAGTTGCCAGCGAGTGCCTTCGTGTCCAGGGTCAGAGGGCTTCGGCTTGTGCAATTTCGATCCGATATCTTCCCTAAGTAGTAGGATCCGTAACATAAGGGGCCCAAACACGCTCCCCCGAAATTTTTCATACGGAACAACAGCGTCACGGCCTAATTTGGCCCAAAGCCTAACCTCAGCTTTTGCTTTGTATGGTTCTTTGCTATGATGCAGTGTCACAGATTGGAAAGCTTCCTAGATCTAACCTTCGGGGACCAAAGGCTCATGGTCTAACCCATTGACGCCCAAAGACCATACATGGTCCCTAAACCCTAAAAACTATCTAGAGCGTCATAAACCCAAAGGGTCCGAGGTACTGTTATGGGGAATGCTTCCCCAAATCATAATAGGAATTCAAAAATATATAAACCCTACATTCTACTATATAGTTACTTTGGACCCTTTGGGAAAGACATCCGAAAGAGAGGGCTTCGGTGCAAGCCTTGTTGTTCCGTGTTTGACTCTGATTTGTGTGCGCTTGGGGGCTTCAAGTCTTACTTAAAGGATCATGGGACTTAGTAATTGGGGTTATAAGTAAGGTAACTGCAGTTATAATTACTTATAACCCCAATTGAGTTACTTATAACCCTACTTACTAAGCCCCATGATCCTCTAAGTACCACAGACCCTCAGGCCCGAATTCTAGGTTTTTCGACCCTATACAGGGCTAATCATCCGCACAAAATGACCAAAGGCTTCACTGTAAACTCTTTTGAAAGGGCTTAGGGTTTAGGGTTTCTTCACTGTAAACTCTTTTAAACCGCTAAAACTTAAACGCAACTCGCACCACACCCCAAGGAAACGTTCCCTACGTACTACGCAGCTACCCCCAGACCCTAAACCCTGAGACCATCGGAATCCTAAGCCCTAAGCCCTAAACCTCGGAAACCCTACAACAGTAATCCGCCACTAAGATTCCTAGCCCTAAACCCTACCGGTAGCCGACAATGCCTACCTTGTTAGGGATCCTTATCATTGTTTCGTTATATAATTCCTTAAAACCTTGAACCCTAAACCCTAAACCTCTAACCCTAAACCCCTCAACCTTAAACCCTAAACCCTACACCCTAAACCTTAAATTAACCCCCTACACCCCTAAACCCCTCAACCCTAAACCCTCAGCCCAGGTGTTTTGAGGCCCCAGCCCAGGGCACAAACGCCAGGGCGCCCTTCAGAGTGTCGCCGTTTCTTTTCTTGAACCTTCCAGCAATTTCGACTTTTGGGGGGTTTAGGGTTTAGGATACTTTCGGCTTTTAGGGTGGTTTAGAGTTGAACCTTCCAGCACTGTCGGCTTGTAGGGTGGTTTATGGCAAAAGAACCTTCCGGCACTTTCGGCTTGCTGGGTGGTTTAGGGTTGCAGGTTGAGGGGTTTAGGCTTGCAGGTTGAGGGGTTGAGGGCTTGAGGGCTTGTTGAGGGCTTGATTAGGGTTAAAGGTTGAGGGCTTGAGGGCTTGAGGGGTTTAGGGTTGAGGATTGAAGGTTTAGTCCCTAAACCCTAAACGCTAAACCCTAAACCATTTAGGTGTGTTCGGGTTTGGGGTTGAAAATTCTGCTCGCAGAGCTTCACAGGACATGCGCTGAAGACCCGTAGACTCCGCAGACAATCACCGAGGTTTAGGGTTTAGGGTTTGGTGGGTTTTGCAGAGGCAGGGCGCTAAGTTCAGAAGGAGATGGGCTTCAAGGGTACTCAATGCTACATACTGGCCTGTAACTAGAGAAATTGAAGATTTTTGAACCTGTCAAGGCTTGCTAAAATTTTTGAAGCTGTAGAGCCCCAGCTCCAAACAGTGAAAGTTGATGTCTGGAAGGGGCAGGCCTGCGTGGAACATCGCAACTTTGCACACCCAAGCGCCGAGGCTAACAGAACAACGTGGGAACTTCGTGCTTACAGGCGGGAACTTCGAGCTTACAGAGACATACGGATTTGTTCAAAACATTGCACCTCCTACTCGGGTCCTGCTTGTTCGTGTAATGAACTACTAGAGTAGGTTTTACGGCTGAACTTACGACCTGGACATGCATTTTTGACCACCAGCACCTACTTACTGATTGTCTTCTGACAATTCTTTTACCACTTGGCTTCAAGAGGGCATATAGTAGACGAATGCTGACAGAATCAAGCCCAAACCCAAACTTCAAGAGGGTGGACCGTGCACAAACGGCAAACCTAATAATTAAATAAAGCCCCAAACCCCAAACCTCCCGAAAGTCCAGCACCCCGAACAGCGCACAACCCTCAACAACGCCAAAAACAGGCTCAAGCCCGAGTAAACCTTTCATTTGAGGGCTTCCTACGCAGAAGCAACACAACTTGAAGTATACGAAAAAGCTTCTTAGTGTTATCTTAGCGGTGTGCGGGCTTTCCAGGTAGCCAGTAGCCAAGTCCCAGGGGTGGCATTCGGAGTTCATTCTGACTGAGTATATAGGGTTCTTCACATACGCATCCACCCCAGATGCCCGAAGCGAAGGAAAGGAACATACGGCCAAGCACAACTCCCCCCAAGTCGGGAAAATAACGGCACGGGCACCATGCAGAGATCTACGAAGCCCATCCTGACTACACAGCACTACCTAGAGGCTTGTACCCTGACCCTGTTTTAGGGTACCTAGTTTAAGGTTAGGATCTGTTAAAAAGAAAGTAGATACCCTGAAACAAGGGTAGGGTATGAGCCGACAGGTAATGTGAGATAGGACGCTTGTCGGTCCTACAAGAAAGGAAACATCGGCGAGATTTCGGATCTTTGTCTCAGGCCGCGACCAGCTAAGAATACGCTCGTCAAGGTTCTCCGCAATGTTGCTACTCCTGTGGGAATTTACGATTTAGGATTTTTGGGCTGAGGGTGAAGTGTTAGGGTCCAGCACCCTCGAAGGCACCTAAACCCTAAACCCTGAACCCCCCCAAACCCCACCCTAAACCCTCTTCTGTTCCTGCACTTACGATCAAAATAAGGCGGAACCCGGGCCTCGCAACCAAAGCATGCTGAGTACGGTTTTGTGATAGGGCTTAAACATGAACACATAATGGAGTACAACACAGTAATATATTATAATCTAGCATAACATATGATATGTATACATATTATGTGAATATATCTCTATATATATATATATGTGTGTGTGCACAGGCTTCTAAACCAAGGCTTATACCCAACCCCTGTTTTAGGGTACCTAGTTTTATGGTTAGGATCTGTTAAATAGAAAAGTAGAAACCCTAAGAAGGGGGCAGGGTATGGGCCTACAGGCGATATGGTCCAATCTGAATACTTCTTGACTTGTCCGAGCTTAAACCGTCCCGGCGGGGGAAGCACGAGATGTCCGAGTTGCCGCCAGCGTCGCATCGTGCTGGGTTTTTCAGCAGGTGGGTGGGTGGGTGGGTGGGTGGCTGGGTGGGTNGGTGGGTGGGCGGGTGGGTGGGTGGGTTGAGGTTGGGTAGTGTGTGAACCCGAACTCCGCGAGAATGGGATAACCCTAAACCCTAAACCCAAACCTCAAAGCCCAACAGATGCGGGTGCTGCTGGCCCGTCGCTGTTCGTGGCACTGGCGGCCAACCCAGGGTTGATACTTTGTGCCCTTTTTGTGCTTCATAAGGTTGGCGAGCTTTCTCGAATTCTCTAGGTTCAAGCTAATATTCGTATAATTCTGGAGGTTACTATATAAGGGTTAGTATTAGGGTTTATAAGGTTTGCATGTAAGGCTCAAGCCGCACCTTGATCCTGAATGTTTTTCTCAGTACTCTTGGCTTGTCTATAGTCTCTTGCTGTAGAAGCCACAACCGCATATCATGGTTCACTAGACAGACACCAAATCATCCAACATGGAGCAAGCTGCAATCTTAGGTGCCGAACCGAACATCCAAAATCAGAAAACCGAAACCCTGCATCTCTCACCAATCCTGAACCCTAAATGCCTGAATCGTACATTCTGAAGCCTCGAGCCTGAAACAGTGAACCCCCAAAGCCATGAATTTGTTCGAGGATCTCAAACGGAGGATTTCGGATCCCTGAATTTCGGATCATCCCAACTACCTTCATCCCACCTTTGCAGGCCCTTTGGTTTGAAACCTTCGGGCTGTAATTAAAGAGTAACTCTTCGTCTGGAGGCTCGTGAGGCTGATGGATACACTGGGTAATTATATAACGCTTCGATAAATAATAACGGATTCGGTACAGGTTGTATAAGGCTTTGACGACGAGTAAAGGTTCCAGAAAGCGTTCAGGGTCTAGGTTTTTCGGTCAAGGATTTTGGTTTCGGCAGGCTTAAACTTTTGAGCGGTTTCGGGGATTTCGTGATAGCGAGTAGGCTCGAGGTTCATCTTCAGGGAATTCGTCGTAAACCCTAAACCGTTTCAGTATACCAGGAACTCGGGAGTGCGTGCCTTAACCCTGAGCTTTAGAGCTTAAGGTTTAGGGACATCTAAACTCTAGACCCTATCACCCGCACCCTGCCCTTCTGTCTGTTTATTTCATCCGGCAGGGCCACCACAAGAGGCAAGAACAAGCTTCCGCTGTAGCTTTGCAGACTGCCGTGCCAGATTCCGGCCCATCCTTTTAGAGTTTGAGGCTTTACCTAGAGGGTCATACCCCACCCCTTGTTTGGGATACCTAGTTTTATGGTTAGGATCTGTTATATAGAACATTAGGTACCTGAATAACAGCTGTAGGGTATGAGCCTCTAGGTGTGGTCTATGCAGAGTAGCCCAAAGCACCTCTCAAAGAAGATATGCCCAGTACAGGATGTACGCAGGGTAGCCAAAGCACCAGATGCCCCTTAGCCCCAAAACCCCTATAAACCCTAAACCCGATACCAATTAGCCCCTGCCTGGACCCCAAAGAACCTGCCTTTCTAAGGCCTTATATAAGGAAAGCAAAATAAGGAACCCTAAAAACAAGTTCTTTAGGGTCCAGATAAACCCTAAACACCCTTCGTCTGTGAGCTCCTCGTCTGCTGATATGTCGCATCCCAAGGCCTGGGCAAGCCATAACGCTTGGATGGTGTATGGTTTAGGGGTTGCGGTTTAGGGTTTGGGGTTTAGGGTTTGGGATTTTAGGGTTTAGGATTTGGGATTTTAGGGTTTAGGGTTTGGGGGTCAGGGTTGAGGGTTTGGGAGTTTAGGGTTTGGGATTTTAGGGTTGAGGGTTTATAATATAGTGTTTCAAGGCTGTGGGGTTTAGCTAACGGCTCTGCGATTTAAGGCTTCCAGGCAGTAAGGCTTCGGATTTCCGGCTTTACAGAAATCACCCAAAACCTGATGCTTTAGGGCATAAGGCATTTACTGTAGGGTGGCAAGGTTTGTTTTTTAGCAGGGGCTCTGTGACAGGGTTGAGGGCTTTCTGTTGCTTGCAAAGCTAATTTTGTCAGGTTTGAAAACAGGCTTTAGAGCTGCGGGGTACGGGTTTACGAGCTCTTAAGGCTTCTTGAAGCTAGAATGTTCGGGTTGAGGGTTCAGGATTTAAGGATTGGGGTTATAAGGCTATTAGGGTCAGGGCAATGAACCTCCAACGAACGGACGCTCCAAAAAACAGGCCGACAAGGGCGATCCCACCTCCTCACAACGAAGATGAACCTTAAACGATAGAATAGAACCCTGATCAACCTACGCAAAGCGCAAACCCTAAACCTAAACTCACCCTAAAGCCTAAACCCTAAACCTCAACCTTAAATCCTAAACTCTGTCATCCTAAAGCCTAAACCCTAACGGTCCCCTGCAGGAGCTAGGGAATGCTGAGGTCCCATCGCATCGGGGGCATATTCGGCCTCCGCCATACCTGCAAACCCGTACACTGGACTTTTAGCGTTTAGGGTCCAAGGTACCTTAACAAGGTAACTGTACCAATGTTTTAGGGCCATAACACTTCTATAAAGGTACATTGGCTACTCTAGGTAGACCCCTGAATCCTGAAGTCATTGATCCTCAATAGCTGCATTCAAAAGAGAATGAAGGGTTGAACTCCGATGGTTTTGGGTTTAGGGCTTGCGGTTTGGGGGTGTAGGATTTAGGATGGATGTTGCTTCAACAGCTCGTTGCAGAGGAGCATACTCGAAATGGAAAATGTAGCTTAGAAAGCTCCCTAAGCCCTGCAAAGCCTGCGACCCTCTAAGCCGTAGCCCCCAAGCCCTGTCTCTAAGGCGTGATTCTGTTCAACCCTTATCTGGCCTTAATTTCTATTCTACCCTAGACTATGGGAGCTGTGGTGCATTCTGTACTTGAAGGGGCAGGGGACTTAGTAGGTAGGTTATAAGTAGAGTTATAAGTACCCAATAAATGGAGTTATCCTAATAATAACCCTACTTATAACCAACTTACTAAATCCCCTGCCCCTTCAAGTAGGGCTTACTACCCGACCATCCAATCCCTCTAGGGGCCAGCAAACGAAAAGGAGCAGCAATGACGACGACGATGATGACGACGACGCAACCACCACCACCACCACCACCACCACCAGCAGAGATTGCGATTAGTTACTTCACCCGCTTAAACCCGGAACCCTAAGGATGTAAAGCGTGATGCCTTGATGGCTTTGCCAGCTAGGGCGGGTCTTTGCCGCACCACCGTGAGCTCCGGAGGACTGGGTGAAACGGGGACCCTAGAGTTCCCGCGGTGAAGGAACCCTAAACCCTAAACCCTAAACCCAAATCCCTAAACCGTCAACCCCGAGAGTCCTGACGAAAGCATGAGGGTTCCTCACTGCTGCTAGATGATGGATGCCTTGCTACGACTTGACTTGCAGAAGATCTTCACTACACGCAAAAATTCGAGCAGGATATGCTATGGACCATGAAACCCTACAACCTGGGATGCTAAAACTTCCGAAAAACCTTAAACCCTAAACCGAGGGGAAAAACACGTCTACCAACTGGAGCTCTGACTTTGAGCTGTTGGAGAGACCTCCCGGGCCGGCGAGGGCGGAGCAAATCAAAGGGGTTTAGGGTTTAGGGTTTAGGGTTTAGGGATGGTCCAAGTACCCAAATAGTAGGGTTTTAGGTCCCAAAGTCCATACTCTGAATGGTTTTTGGACCTTGAAACCCTACTGTTTGGGTACTTGGACCCTTAGGGAAGGGGTTTAGGATTTTAGCGCTCGGGGTTTAGGGTTTTAGCCTTGAGGGTTTCGGGAGTAGGGAGTTTAGGGTCTAGGGTGCAGATCAAAGTCTGAGGATCACAGGTTTCAAGGCATATTGGAGGGTTTAGGGTTTAGGGTTTAGGTCTTCATCTACTTTTTCGAGGGCATTGAGCAGCAGCCTTTTCTGGTTTTGCAGGACTGCAGAATGGTTGTATAGGGTTCGGGTAGGCTTAAAACGGCCCCTGATCCATGCACCCCCCAATGGTTCGTAAGAGCCTGCATGCTAGCAATACGCATTGGAAAACCCAATAAGGGAGCGGTGTTGCTTCGGATCTCGTGTTCGCGCTTCTGCTTCTTGGGAACGACTGTCGTTCCCCTTCTGGCCTTGGTTTGTAAATATGCTTTGCGATGCTAGCACGATCTTCGTCACTATGCGAGCCTTAACATTACTAGCCAAAGAACTGCCATACCAATGTTCGACCGTCTTGAACTCCTAACACCAAGCAAACTTCGATAAGGATCGATAAGGGTGACAAGCTCTCGGCGGTTGCAGTGTGGCTTGTGTGCATCATGTTGAGTCAAGGGCTTCATCTACGCAAGGATCCTGTTCCAGAAGTCGTTTCAGTCAAGATCTTTCCAGCTGGGCACCTGCAGCCGAGCCCTCGTGAACGGAAGAACCTTCAGAATTATAGTATAGAGTACCACAACGAATACCGCAATATCATACTGTGCGATACGAAAGTTCTACAATCACTGTGGCAGGATTCTGAAGTCGGGAGATGTATGTCTCTCTTGTTTGTTGAGGTATGTAGCTTGCAAGCCTCGCAAGCGTATGGTTTGGGCAATAATCAATGACGGCAGGACCCAAGAATCGGAGATCCACCGGCGCAGAGGAAAGCCCTGCAGCGAGAAGTTGGACTCTGGAGCGGGGTTTCAAGGTTTTGGGTCTAGGGTCTGATTAGGGTTTAGGGTTTAAGGTTTTAGGGTTTAGGGTCTGATTAGGGTTTAGGGTTTAAGGTTCAGTGTTCAGAGTTCAGGGGCATTGAGATGGTTAAGATGTACCTATAGTCCGAGTGTCATAGCTCCTAGCGTTGATATCTGGGGCCTTCGGGTATAGCAGCATCTAGACTTTGGAAAAGTAGCTACTCTTGAAAGCCGACTGCTCTAAGCCTGCACGTGCCCTACATGCCCAAACTCCGCTGAATGCCAGGCACCGAGACAAAACGGAACAGCGTTTTGGGGTACATTATAGTGTAGCATATCAAACAATGAAGAACCGTTAGCAATGCTATTCAAGGAAACCTGAGCCCTCGACAACGAACCAACGCCGCAAGAACACCATAATGGGTCCGTGTACGGATATAGTAATATAGTAGGCACTTTGGCCCCAGACCTACTAAATCAGAACCCTAAGTACATGAACAAAACAACTCTGTATTAAATTCCCCCTAAAACCCTTAGTCGATGTTTCTTCCACCCTTATAGAAACCGAATCCCGCTAAAACCTTAGTCGGACCATATTCCACCGTCAAAGAAACCGCGGTAAAGTAACGGAACCCCTTAAACACGGAAGCTGCTACCCAAGGCCGACACCCACCGGAGCTTCTGCGAAACCCTACTGGTGTCAGGTTGAGGGTTGAGGGCTTATAGGGTTGAGGGTTTAGGAGTTAGAGTTTAGGGAGTTTAGGGCTTATAGGGTTGAGGGTTTAGGAGTTAGAGTTTAGGGAGTCTAGGGTTTATAGGGTTGAGGGTTTAGGGCTTAGGGTTTAGGATTTAGAGTTTAGGGAGTTTAGGTTTAGGGTTGAAGGTTGAGGGTTTAGGATTAAGAGTTTAGGGAGTTTAGGGCTTAGGGTGGAGGGTTGAGGGTTTAGGGTTAGGGTGAGGGTTTAGGGTAAAGCTGTAGAGGGTTTAAGATGATTTAGGGCTCAAGCCTCAGTGCCCTAAGCCCTAAACGCCCCTTGGTGCTGAAACCTGAACCGAAAAAACTCTAGACCCGAAACCTGGGGCACTGAGGATCGGACATGAGCACCCCAGCGGTTCCCAGCACCGCTCTGATGCTGTAGCGGGCGAGCGGCATCATGCCCCTGCGATTCATATTTAGGTTCGAGATATTGTTGCTTGTTCCCCAAGCTGTGTGGTCATCTTTCACTGTTTGGACCTGGGGGCTTGAGGAATTAAGACTTGCTATCAAAGCCCTACAACTCCCAATCCTCAACCCTTAAATGCCATGCCCTGAATGCGAAAAGCCTATACACGCTGAGGCCCCAATCATACAAGCTACAAAGCGCACCCAGGTTTGAATCATAAACGCGCACCCTAACACTCTTGAACCCTGGCACAGCGAACACAAAGTCGACAAAATTGCCGAAATACTACGAGCAGCGTCTTAATGCCAATAACTATATTCACATCATAGTAGGCGGAGCCTACACGCCTACTATTTACGGTACATGGAAACTCTATAGCCTACACCCGTACGAGGTAGGGTACATGGACCTTTTAGGGAACTATGTGAGACCCCCGACCCTAATCCCATACGATGCAGGGCATCTCATGCACCCACTAGGAAAACGTTTGACACTTCTAAACCCTAACCGTGTAAGCCTTACACCCCCTGCACCTAAGGGTCCAAGTACCCAATAATCATATACCCTTCAAAGTACCTACATAACTACAATCCTAAAACCGAGTACCTAATTCTTGGGTCCTGTGGATCCGTACAAACCCTTTTTTTGAAGCTGTGCGAACGATCCAGCCAGGTCGCGTCATGGAGTCTGGCGGCTTTGAAGGTGGCGTGACCACCTCTGCGGCTCGGTCGGGCTTGGGGTTGGGGGTTTAGGGTTTTGGTTTAGGGTTTAGGGTTGAGGGTTGAGGGTTGAGGGTTGAGGGTTTAGGGTTTAGATGGATGGAGGGTGACCGGTGTAGGGATTCCCTTCCGCGATTCCCTAACACCATAGCATACACGACCCTGAGCCACAAAGCACCCTGGCCCTGCACCCCAAGCCACAAGCATCCAAGCCTAAGCCTCTACACAGGAGTTCGTTTCCGACATACGAGCCTCAACAACGACTCAATACGAGTGCTGCTTTGCACCCCGCGCACAGACCTCTATCGAAACGGAAAATGACAGCCAGTTGGTCACTTGGCGTCTAGGGCTTCCACCCAGGAAGCTTAAGACTACCTGCTCGAAGGGGCGGGGGACTTAGTAAGTAGGTTATAAGTAGAGAGTTATAAGTGCCCTAAATGGAGTTAATTATAACCCTACTTATAACCAACTTACTAAGTCCCCTGCCCCTTCAAGTGAACACTATTCTAGACCTCTGGTTTAAGGTTTAGGGCCGGGCCGGGGGACGGGGATTCTCCTTAAGCTTAGCATGCGTGTCACAACCCTTGCTACAGGAGGAGTTTCTCTTCATTCAAGGTGTGGCTACAATCTTAAACCCCACAACCCCTGAAACCGTGTAATTTCGTGTGGAAGAACCTAAAACCAGCCAATCTCAACCGGGCCACTCCAGTTTTGGGATGCGCCCACGTCGTCCTGGCTTCAGCAATCCCCTCATCGAGGGGACCCCACCGCCCTGAAATAAGTAATCTTCCTTACAGTAGGCAGGGATACTGATCATGTGGTCCCGAATTTTGGCAGGCTGTTTTTTGAACTCCAAAATCGTACGTACAACCCTAAACCCTCAACAACTATCTAGAACGCCTGGAACCCCATGACGAAAGACCCCAAACTCAGCAGCCACGATCCCCTGCCCGCAGATTCAAAATTAGGTTTAGGCAGGGTTCTGGCTTTGTGTAGAGCTTAGGGTTTAGGTGGGTTGAGCTCTCGGGTTGAGGAGCTTGAGGATTAATATTCGGGTGTTTCGCTTCGAACTGTTGAAGGTTTATGCATTTGTAACCCTAGGCTTTCAGGGACCTTATTATTTTGTCCTTGAGGGGTCCTGGGCCCTTCCTATAAGGTTCTTGGAAGCGTAGGGTAAGGCTAAATGAGTTTAGGGCTTCGGGGCTTCAAGAGTTTGGCGAGCGTGCCACCGCCCAAAGCGATGGTCCGGTGGCTGCTTACCTCGCGAGGTCCTTCTCCGAAGGACAGCTTCGGGGTGTTTATGCGGGCATCGCGCATTCGGAGTGTAGTGTAGGGGCCTTGAGTATTAGAACAGGATATTATAGTATAGCTATGAGAAGAACCCTAAGGAATAACATTGGTATTATTCCGGCCCCTCCATTACCCCAAGGGTCCAAGTACCTAATAATCATATACTCTCCAAAATACTAACCTACGTAACTACTATCCTAAAACCGAGTACCTAATTATAGGCCCTTAACCCCTAAACCCCGAAAGTACCCTTATAGATCCCTTATAGATCCCTTTCAAGGAACCCTTGGGGTTAGGAGCACCAGAGGGCTCCGGAAGACAAGAACGGCAGCCCGAGCTGTCTTCGGCCCGATGCCCTGCTGCAGTCGAAGGCCATCAAGTCGACAGCATCCGGCTGCATAAAGGGTTTAAGGGTTTAATTAAGGGTTTATGGGTTTAATTAGGGTTTAAGGGTTTAGTTAGGGCTTAAGGGTTTAATTAGGGGTTTGGGGGTTTAGGGTTTAGGGTTCAAGGGTTTAGGGTTTAGGGTTTATGGGTGTAGGATTCAGGGTTTAGGGTTTAGGGGTTTGGTGCTTTGGGGGTTTAGGGTTTAGGGTTTATTAGGCTGCATTCAAAACGGATTAGACGACTTGCAATCACTTGGCGCCCCCAAAATCAGGATTTTGGGCAATGGAAACCATCGGGCCTGCCTGAACCCGGTAAACCCAAACCCCATCAAACCAAAAACCTCTATATACCCCAACAAACCCCAAAACTGCTTCAATTTGAACAAGTTCCAAAATCCTCAGCCCGTAAACACCTAAACCAATAAACCCCCAACAAAACCCTAAACCTCATCACTTCGAATCGCCGAAATCGCTCGCAACTCTGAACCCCTACAACCCCTTAAACTTTGGGCCCAAAATCGTGGCACGGACGACTCGCCCGTCACATGGTTGTGATAGTACGGCCTGCCCTCCTGGCAAAGCTGCGCATCGTGCAGCGTTGAAACAGGGTTCAGGGTTTACGCTCTGTGCTTTTCGGGTCCTGCATGACAAACTGATACACTAACGGTCCAAGGT
Source organism: Symbiodinium sp. clade A Y106 (assembly GCA_003297005.1). NCBI lineage: Eukaryota > Dinophyceae > Suessiales > Symbiodiniaceae > Symbiodinium > Symbiodinium sp. clade A. Next base: position 405,989 of record BGNK01000061.1, read on the forward strand.
ACCAAATACCATAGACTCTCCAAAATAATAACCGCATCTGCTTTTTGGGTCGGTCTTGCATGACAAACTGCTACTCTACGGGTCCAAGTACCCAATAATCATACACTCTCCAATAAAGTAGTTGAGGTTGTGCGTGGGTGAGCTCGAACTCTAAACCCTAAACCCACAGTTTCGGGTTTAGGGTCTACGGCATGGAAATTGCTAGGGCTGCGGAGGCTCAGGATTGAAGACCATGTAATACCGACAGACACTCACACGGAAGGTAGGGCTGCAGTTGAATGAAGACATCGTCTCGATACTCCTTGAACGAGCTCCCTGTCCTATTTTTGTTAGCCACTCATGCAGACTCTGAAAACCTTTAATTAAACCCCAAGTTCAGCAGCGCACAGAAAGGCTCCTTCGTGTAGATGACAACCCACTCCTGTCACTTCGGACTCAGGTCGGTGGTTCGTTGTTGCGGCAACCCTAAACCCTAAACCCGAAACCCGAAACCCTAAACCCCTAAACCCTAAACCCTAAACCCCTAAACCCTAAACCCTAAACCCCTAAACCCTAAACCCTTAGGACGTTGGGTCCACAACCCCTCAACCCCACAAAGGAAGCCTCAATGGCCCTCAACTCCTTTAGGAACCCTTACAGGGACCCTTTTAGGAGGAAACAGGCGCGTAAAAAACCTGGTAGTTTCCTGCTTGCTCACGAGCATCCATGGGCAAACCGTATAACGTCCACCCAGACATCATCTGTTCCCCACAGCATCCAGTGCCCAAAACAATGATAACGTCCACCCAGAGCTCATCCTTCCCCCAGACCATCCATGGGTCAACCATGATAACGTCCACCTAAGCCACATTCTCTCTCCAGTTCACCCATGGGTCAACCATGATATCCTTATCCTTTCCCCAGAGCATCCATGGGTCAACTATGATAACGTCCACGCAGACCTCGTCCTTTTCTCAGAGCATCCATTCGCCAACTGTGACAACGGCAACCCAGACCTCTGGCGCTGAAAAAGCCAACGGCACATATTACATCATATGACTGGGACTCAGAGCACAAACTGATGACGGCAGANAACTGTGACAACGGCAACCCAGACCTCTGGCGCTGAAAAAGCCAACGGCACATATTACATCATATGACTGGGACTCAGAGCACAAACTGATGACGGCAGACGTCCCAAGACTCCCTTCCTTCGTCGTCCCATGCGAGGCCAATCCAGATCTCAAGATTTTTTAGATACCTAGATACCTCTTTGAGTTCGTGTGGAGGTACCAACTGCCGCTTACGCAAGCCTTCATTGAGGCTATGGCTGACATTTCCTAGTTCGTCGTGCTGTTCTGATTTCCAGATTTTTAGCCCAAATATCACCGCATGTGTACAAAACAACGGTTTTGTGGGTGTTTAAACACTACTCTATGCTTTCCTAATTCTCTTGTTGTCAGCCTAGCCACCGAGTTCTGCCCAAAGCCCAAAACCCGAACGAAAAGCACTTCGCATGTGTTTAGTCTCCAGGTTTTTGGTGCGCCTGTGACCTTTTAGGAATCCTTGTAGGAACCCTTAAAGGTCCACCCTTATGATGAGTTTGGGAAGGCCGGTCTAGTCGATGGTTGTACAGCGGCTAGCGTCTCACATACTTGGAGGATCATGGCACTAAGTAGGAAGGGTTATAAGTACCTTAATCGGGGTTATAAGTAATTATAGCTGTACTTATCTTACTCATAACCCCAATTACTAAGTCCGATGATCCTTTAATTTAAGTAGTACCGTCAAGGATCAGCAAGAGATGGCTTGTCCACTCCGTTCGAACAGGAGGCCTCCCCACCCTAAACCCTAAACCTTAAACAAGCCTGGACCCTAAACCGTGTGGGGTTCAGAGTCTTAGGCGATTTAGCTACTTCGGGGCCGTAGTATTTACTATTCGGATGACAAGAAAGCTACACCCTAAGCCCTTACTTTTGTGCTTGTTGCTTGGGCTGAGGAGCCAACAGTCTTGGCATCACGGTGAACATCTCAAAGGGTGATTTAAAGGCAAAGCTAAGCATTAAACACACCCAAACCCTACAACCTCAAACCCCAAACCCAGAGCAAGGAACGCCCTAAACCCTAAACCCTCAACCCTTAACCACACAGGCTGTCATCCCACCTGGCCCAACGAGTAGATCTGCATCTTGGGCACATCTTGCTCCTTTACTTGGAGGGCTTGGGGTGTAGAGTTTAGAGGTCAGGCTCTAGAGGTGAGGGTTTCGGATTTAGAACTTACCCTAAGGCTCCTGGACCCTCGTAGTGAGATCCCAAACCCTAGCCCCCAAAGCCGAAACCCTACCCCAGAAAGCCCAAGACCCTCTGAGGAGTCTTAGGGTAGGGTCTACCTAGAGGGTCATGCCCCACCCCTTTTTTCGGATACCTAGTTTTATGGTTTGGATCTGTTAGATAGAACATTAGGTACCTTAAAAAAGGGGTAGGGTATGAGCCTCTAGGTCGGGTCTATAGGGTCTAGGGCTTCTGGTTTTTGTACTTGGAGGTTCATGCTGGAAAGGATGGCTTCGTAGGGCAATTCGGCGGCTGTACATGGTTGCGGTTGTCACTGTAACAAGCTGGACATTGTAACCCGAAACTCTGAGCCCCTGAACCTACCAACCATACCTTCGATGCCCTAAGCTATACTATACTATACTCCCCAAACGATGCGAACCCCCCAACAAGATCCAGCCCTGACACATAGGAGATTCAGAAAACACAAGACTCCCTGCCACACGCTAAATACGCTAAACAATCAGATGCTTCATTATAAAGTCCCCTTATCGGGGACGCCTAACGCCTACTTCAGCAAACCGCGGAAAATTAGGGACCCTTTAACATAAACGGTTACATCAACAGTCTCTAAGTCCTACTATTTAAGGTTTTACATTAGGGTCCCTTAACCCTAAACCCTAAACCCTAAACTTAAGGTCCCCTATTTTCGGAAGCTCCCATAAGGCTCCACATCGGTTCTTTTGAGTCTGGGGCAGGCTTCCTTCATTGGTTCCATAGCGCTTTAAAAAGGGTTCCACAGACCTACCAGGGCCCCCCCAAGGGCCCTTTAATAGAGCCCTTATGGTCCTTCATAGTGGGTATTTGGGGTATAATAGAGAGTAGTTTGGGGGGTCTAGATAGTAGAACCCGGAAAGTTGGAACATCGATATACCCATGCCCTTGAGGTAAAGCATAGGGAATGGAATCCCAGCACTAGTCAACCTTAAGCCTTGTTCCAACTTTCTGGCTATAAAGGGGTTCGCGTTCGGGGGAATGTACTAGATTTAGCATTGGGATTTATCAGGAGATAATAGGGCACGCCTAGGATTAGTGTAGAGGGCCGGTATGGTGACTCCGAGATGAAAATTAGGGATCCATGTTCAGGTGTCCTTATAATCTGCTATCCTTACTATAAGGACCCCAAAATAAGCTACCCCTAATTGTCGGAAACTCCCATATAGAACCCTTAAAGAAAAGTAAGCCTTCTAAACCCCAGCCCCAAAACCCCCCACCCTCCTAGAGCCGTTCTAGAACCCAAAAGAAACCTTGCAGAAAGCTTGCAGAACCTTTATACAGTCTTGTCTGGGCTTTTAAGTTACCAGGGAGAAAAAAGTATAAACTTGTATTCCTCAATGGTTCCTTTGAGAGAGAAGTATTCAAGTATGGTACTCCAAAGCCCAGTTGTAGAACCCAAAAGGAAGCCCAAAGCCTTACTCTGAGGGTCCATGTGCTCAATAGCATATGGGTGGTTGTAAAAATTAGGGTCCCTTTTTGGGTACCCTAAATAATAGGTGCCGTACTATAATAGGAACCCAAAAAGGGACCATAATTTTGACAACTACCCATATAACTTGGCCTCAAAGTACCTAGATAGGGCCAAGTTTAAGGCCACCAAACTACATACTATATGCGCACATGGACCCTGAAACCATAAACCCGCAAGATCTTGTAGAACCCTTATGGGAACCCTTAAAGGAACCCCTTAAATGACCCCTGGGGTTACATCGAACCCTTAAAAAAAGCTCTGAAAACGGAAACCCCCTGTCCGGCAGCATGGGCGCCGCGAGGTGCGGCTTCTTTAACTCCTTTTTGTTTAAGGGATTTCGGCTTTAGGGGTTTAGGGTTTATAGGGCTTAGGGGGTTTAGGGTTAAGGGTTAAGGGCTTTCGGCTGTAGGGGTTTAGGGTTTATAGGGCTTAGGAGGTTTAGGGTTAAGGGTTAAGGGCTTTCGGCTTCAGGGGTTTAGGGTTTAGGGCTTAGGGGGCTTAGGGTTTAGAGTTAAGGGCTTTCGGCTTCAGGGGTTTAGGGTTTAGGGGGTTTTCGGTTTTAGGGTCTACAAGGACCCTGGACCGTTAACAAACCTCCCCCTGGTTGGAGGTTTTAGGCTTCCAAATTTAGGATTTCGGGGCTAAGGATTTAAACACTTGAAAAACCAGGGTTGTGGTGTAGGTTGTAGTATACTTAGTTGCTGAGTTCATAAGCCCCAAAAAGTGCACACTTTTAGTTTTATAGTGGGTAATATTATCCCCAAAAGTGTAAAGTGTATCCACTCAGCTACTAAGGTAGGTTGTAGTGTATAAACATACATTAAAGGGACCATAAGAGGATATCATTGGACAAAACTATGTCGGGCTTCAGGTTATGAGGTTTGGGAATTTGAGGGTGGGTTAAGGTTAGCTTTAGGCTTATAGGGTTTGGGGTATAGGTTTCTCTAGGTTCTCTAGAATTCTCGGGTACGCTTTTAGTTCGTCACTTCTTTGGTTACGTGTTCTTACAGGTTTATCGTACACATGTAACATTATAAGAACTCCCAAAACCCCAGTCTATTGTGGCCATTCAGGCCTCCTTATCAATCCTATATATCTTCTATGCTGAAGCCTGAAAACTCACCCACCTAACCCTAGAATCTAGACCCTAAGACGCTCGGCATGCAAAACCGTGAAAAGCGGTGTGCTTCGACCCTATAGTCTCCAATCCTAAACCCGAAACCCAAATACCCGAAACCCTCATGGACCTGGTGCCTATAAACCATAAACTTGAAACCCCAATCATGAATCATGAAACACTCAGCTCTTTCTTCGGATTTCCGTGGGGTCTGCATGGTCGCAGAAGGTTTCCCCAATTGCAGAGGATGATTCCCAACGAATTGCTATCGGGTTTGGAACTTTCGATATAGTTCTCTGTCTTTCCGGTACCCGATAGCCTATGCCTTACGATTGCGTACTCTGCATCGAGGACTTCTTTGGGTTCTCTTCCTCGCAAGGAGAGGAAGCAGGTGCCAGGGCAACATCGGCGGTCCATCCCTCGCACTCGGCCTGGTCGGCTTCATCAAGGAGCGCTGCTCCGCGGTCCGGGTCTGGGTAGCACCGCTTGCATGAGCGTTGCCCTACGCTCTGGAGGCACCTCACTGAGGGCCTGTGCCAAGTCGCTCGGGGACGCAGCGTCGGAGTTGAGCAAGGTCTGGTGCCATCTCTGTGCCTGTCCGACTTGTGTGAGGCAGTTTGCAGTCGACAAGATGGGCATGCTCTCCCAACCCCAATCCGTATGGCATTTAAAGGCTCAACAAACCCGACCCTAAGCCCAAAACCCTAAACCCTAAAAACTAAATCCCTTAACCCTAAACCCTAAAAGCCCTAAACCGCCTAAACCCTAAATCCCTTAACTCTAAACCCCAAAAGCCCTAAACCCAAAACCCTAAAACCTATACCCTAAACCCTATAAGCCCTAAAAGCCCTAAACCCAAAACCCTAAACCTCGTGCGCCTGCCCATCTTGAAAGGGCACTTGCGCATTCAAGGCGAAGCGACGGCAGGGGCCTGCAGCTGCACAGGGTGTCAGGTTTTTAGGGGTTTAGGGGTTTAGGGTTTATAGATTATAGGGTATAGGGGTTTCGGGGTTTGGGGGTCTTGCGGTTTAGGGGTTTAGGGGTTTAGCGGTTTAGGGGTTTAGGGGCTTAGGGTGTAGGGTCTACGGTCTAGGGTTTAACGAGTTTAGGTTGTAGGAAAAGCATAGAGATTCCAATCGCTGCCCGCAACGCAAGTACAAGCAACTCTTCACCCTACACCACTCGAACTTGAAACCCTAAACCCATGGCCCTGAACACCACACTTACACCGCAGAGAAGCCCAAACGAAAAAAAAACAAATCCTGTAGCTCGTCACTATATACCCCTTCAAGGACCTTCTGGAACGATAAAACACTATAAGCCCTTTCTTAGGCACTTATGCAACCTTCATACAATCAAGCAAACGATCGGCCACAAAACATGGAATCCCCAGAAACGTATCCGTAGCAGTGCATGCAAGGTTCTTCTTTTTGTTGGGCTTGGGGTTTGAGGCTAAACCCTAAACCCTAAACCTTTACGGTATTACACTAGTCCCATGGAGCTCAGGGTTCAGGGCGTTTGCTTGGGTTACCCAATGCTACCCACATATAAAGGGGCGTGTTTTTGTTCAAGTAATTGTTTTTTTTTCTTGTTTTTTTGTGCGTCCGTTTTCTTGGTTTTTGCTAGGGAAACACTATTTTTCTTACGGGTTCTCTGTCATTTCTGCTTGGTTTTTCCTCGGGAAAACACTATTTTCCTACGGATTCCATGTCATTTCCTTAGGCTTTTTTGGTTTTTCGTAGGGAAAACACCATTTTCCTACGGCTTTCATACATTACCTTGGTTATTCCTCGGGAAAATCCGATTTTCCTGACATTTTCGCATTCTTTAAGTTTTCACAAGGAAAACATACGTTACCTTGGTTATTCCTCGGAAAAATCGATTTTCCTGACATTTCCGCATGTTGGACGGATTTCGTGTTGTTCTTGTTCTTGTTGTTGTTGTTGTTGATATGCTTGTTGTTGCTGCTCGTTTTGTTGTTGTTGTTGTTGTTGTCGTTGTTGTTGTTGTCGTAGTAGTAGTAGTAGTAGTAGTAGTAGTAGTAGTAGTAGTAGTAGTAGTAGTAGTAGTAGTAGTACTAGTAGTAGTAGTAGTAGTAGTAGTACTACTACTACTACTAGTGGTAGTAGTAGTTGTTGTTGTTGATGTTGTTGTTATTGTTCGTGTTGTTGTTCGTGTTGGTGCTGGTGTTGGTGTTGGTGTTGGTGTTCGTGTTGGTGTTGGTGTTGGTGTTGATGTTGTTGTTGTTGTTAATGATAATGTAATCCTGGCTGTTGTTGTTGTTCTTGTTAATATTATTGTTATTGTTGTTGCTATTCTTGTTATTGTTATTGTTCTTGTTCTCGTTGCTGTTGTTGTTGTTGGTGGTGGTAGTTGTAGTGGTGGTGGTGTTGTTGGTGTTGTTGCTGTTGGTGTTGTTGTTGGTGTTGGTGCTGGTGCTGGTGCTGGTGCTGGTGTTGGTGTGCGTGTTGGTGTTGCTGTTGTTGCTACTGTAACCCTTGTTGTTGTTGTTGTTGATGTTTTTGTTTTTGTTTTTTGTTGTTGTTGCTGTTGTTGTGGATGGTGCTGTTGCTGCTGTCGTTGTTGTCGTTGTCGTTGTCGTTGTTGTGGTTGTTGTTGTTGTGGTTGTTGTTGTTGTGCTGGTGGTGGTGGTGGTGGTGGTGACCTTGTTCTTGTTGTTGTTGTTGCTGTTGTTATTACTGGTGCTGTTGTTGTTGTTGCGCTTCCGTGTCATTTCCTTAGGTTCCTTCCTTCCTTCCTCCTGCCTTGTTTCCCTGCTTTCTTCCTTCCTTCCTTCCTTCCTTCCTGCGTTTCGTTTGCTTCAAGAAAAAGAAGGGAATAAAGGTTTTCTTTGGGAAACCTAACTAAGGAAATGGCACGGAATCCATCCAAAATGTAAGGAACATGCTGTTTTCAAAGAAAAAACAAGAAAACGTGCCACAAAAAAATACCCCCCCGAAAAAAAAAGAGAGGCCCTCCCATATAAAGTCTAAAGCCCTGATGCCCCTTTCAAATGAAACCCAAACTATATACCGTAAACCCTGAACCCGGAACCCTAACCCGCTTAATCCTGCACCTAAACCCTGAAGGCCAGTTGCGGTCACGTTCAGGCATGCCAGGGTTTAGGTTGTAGGGGTTGGGGATTTTAGAGATTAGGGTGCAGTATAGCCGTCTGGTGGCCTTGACGAGCAGAAAACAGTATTGGGACATGTTTTAGTAGAACTACAATGAGGAACAATGCGGAATAGCATTATTCAGCATTGAGGCCGCTATCGTAGGGTTTAGGGCTTCGGGTTTCGGGACTAGTCCTAAAATCAAGGCTCCCTGTAGAAACTGTTCAGGGTTTAGGGTTCTTCTACTAAGGATCCTACACTTTTTTGTCTAAACAATGGGGTTTCTGAAAATCCGAAACTCCAAAAAAGCACGCCCTCAGCCCTAAACCGTACACACACCGTGCGACTGTTTCAAGGTTTCTGGGCGAGGCAATACTGCGAAACGGCTGTGGTTTGCCTTAGGGCCTTAGGGTACGCTTGAAGGAACCGTTGTAGAACCTTTGTAGAACCTGTAAAGGAGCCCTTGACGGAACCCTTTTTGGAACCCTGACAGAACCCCTCAACACCTAGTGCGTCGGTAAAAAGTAGGTAAAAACTAGAGTAGCGTTAGAAGTACCTAAAAGCGATCCCAATCGGGGTGCTGATACTTGTAAGTCTATAAAAAAATGCTTGCTAAGTCCTCCGAATCTCCAAGTATCACAATGCTATCGCACGACTGCACCTTAAATCTACACCCTCAACCCCTAAAATCCTATCCCCTAAACCCTAAATCGCACGACTTAAAAAACGCCACAGATAGGACAAGGTAGCCCAACAGTAGTCTCTGGGTAAGACAGTGGTACTGGGGTTTCGGGTTTAGGGTGTAAGTGGACCGTGAAAATCAACATGTGACCTCTGGCCACAACCCGTCACAAGCCCGGCTGCACAATCATGGGACCTTAACAACCCTAAACCCTAAACCCCTAAACCCTAAACCCTAAACCCCTAAACCCTAAACTTTGGCCCTAAACCCAATAAGGCCATGGTGCATGTTCTACGAAAATTCTGAAACAAGCCTCAGGACCGACGCACCTGTCAGGCTTCGATATAAAGCCGCCTATATGTAAAGCAATGCTAGGGCCCTCACAAACCCCACAGAATCCCAATAAACACTAACCCTATCCTTCCAAGGACTTTATAAGGTCCCTGGAGTCCTTGGGTAAGTCTTAAAGCTTCAAGCCCCAAAAGCCCTTGATTACACAAAGCTCTTACAGAACCCGAAAGAACCCCTACACACCTACAAACCCTGAACACAAAGAGCCCCTATATAACTCCCTAAGGGTCCAAGTAATCCTTCTTCATGGTTTTAGGTACGTCCGCATGCTGATGCGAGGTCAGGCCAAATGCCGGATACCGCAAGCGCTCATGGAGGTCGAAGATCTGCAGGTCAGGGGAGGAGTCTGTGCAAAAAGCCCAAAAGTCCTACAATATTGAATACTTGGACCCATCGGGACTCCCAAAAGCCCTAAACCCCCCCGAGCTTCTTTCTGGTTGCGTGTAAGGCAGTCAAGCACCCAGAGACTCCAATTTTCCCTTAATTAGGGAATAGACCATAGGGTTCCTAAAACGGATCTATAAGCGTTCTATAGGGGACATCATAAGGAATATAGTTACCTTAAATATATAGTAGGGTTCCTAATATGATTTAAGGTATATTCCTTAATTAAGGGATATTGGAGCCTCTGGGCAGTAGAAAATCTGTGATTGACGCTACCCAGATGCACAGCTCGGCATTGCAGCGCGGGCATTTTCGGGTTTAGGGTTAGGGTGTAGGGATTAGGGATTAGAGGGTTTACCGTTTAGGGAATAGGGTTTAGCTAAGCCCTCAGGAACTATGATAAATCTTCTTCAACAAGCCTTCGGGTTTAGGGTCTAAGGGTTCAGAATTTAGAATTTAGCACTTGACAACCTGCACAAACGCTTCAAAACCCACGTGAGACCTTTGAAAACGCGAGAGAAACCACTGACAGAACCTTAGCCCTCTGCGCTCAACCTTAACCCCTAAACCCACAACTCCTCAAATAACAATTTTTTGTCCCAGACCCTGCATAACCTCTTCCGACTTCTTGCTTGACCTAAACCCTACACTTTTAAACCCTTAATAAAATTGCGTTCGAAGGGAAGACTAAGCCATGAGATGCAGACGTTCTGATGGTCCACACTAAGCCCGAAACCAAAGATTTAAGGTTTAGGGTTTGGGGGGGGTCACCTGTGGGAGAGTTTAGTGGCCTCTGATTTGGAAGTTAGGGGTGTAATTCAGAGCCATACATCCCCTGTCAGGTTTCATAATACCGTGTCCAGGGTGTCAGTGTGTAGGGTTTGGGGTTTAAGGGAGAAGATGTTGAACTTGGGGTGCGGGATTCAGGGCATCCTGTGCAGTGGAGAGCTGAGTTCATGGCTCTGGGTGTAGGCTGTAGGGGTCACATCTTATGGTCCGGGATTCGTCCAGGGTTTAATGTTTAAGGCTTCAGTGCCTTCCAATTTTTCGAGTTTGGCCTCTTGCCAGAGCCCCAAACCCAAAACAGGGGCCTTAACAATTAGAATAGGGTTTGGGGGCCCCTTATACTATAACTATAATAAGGAACCCCCAAAATAGTGTAGGTAATTATTAAGTCCCTTATAGTAACCCACCCAAGAAGGACCCTGGCCTTGACAACACACATGGCCTTTAGGTTTATGGGACTCAAGAAGCGGGTTGGCAAGACTGCAAGACGAACGGTTTAAGGATTAGGGTTTAAAGCTTAAGGCTTAGGAGTTTAGGGGTTCGAGGTTTAGGGCATTGGGTCCGCTGATGCTTCAAGATCTCAAAGCTCTCAGGGGCTGGGCCGCGACGAAGACGGGATCGCTGCGATCAGCGCCGACCTGGCCATATATGACCCTCTAGGTACTTGTAGTTGCCGCTACACTTATAGTGAAGGCTCAATCTTCCGGACCCCGCGCGTTGCATCGTGGCCCATGAACCACAAAAGCCGTGTAAAACCTTGGAGACACTTTAAACCCAGGGAACCCCAGAATAGTATAGGTAGTTAATGGAAATTATTAAGGCCTCTATATTATCAAACAAGGTAGACGCTTTAAACCCTAAACCCGGAATGACCTGCCTTGTTAGGAAAACTTCCTTATATCAGGACAAAAGTAGGTTGTTCGTGGTTAAGGTAAGCCCTCAACCCTAGACTGTTGACACTTAAGCATGTTTTCCGAATTCTACAACCCTACTTCAAGTCCTTGCAACCCGACTTAAAGGATCATGGGACTTAGTAATTGGGGTTACACGTAAGGAAATAGTAAGTACACTTATTGTTGCTTGTAACCCCAATTAACGTACTTATAACCCTGCTTACTAAGTCCCATGCTCCTCCAAGTAGACCCCCCAAGCCCTAAACCCTAAACCCTAACCCCTAACCCCAAAACCCTAACCCCGAAACCCTAAACCCCTAACCCCTAAACCCTAACGAAACCTAAACCCTAGACCCCCCCCCCAAGCGCTAAACACTCAACTCTGGACTCCCAAAGCGAAAAGCGCTCAACCTCGCCCCCTCACTTGGAGGTTCCTTTAAAGGGATCTATAGGGATTCTATAAGGGTATAGGGTCTAGGGGTCCTCTCGGAGGTTTATGGGTAGTTATAAGTGGGCGTATAAGTAGGGTAGCTATAGTTATAACCCATACTAGGGGACTTTTAACTCCACTTATAACTACTCATGAACCTCCAAGCAACCCCTCCTAAACGTCCGAGGGGCTGGTATGCGGAATTCACCTCAGCTCTACGCGAAGTTGCAAGGGCTTCGGTTCAGTTTGGGGCTGTATATAGGGGCCTCAATAACTAGAATGGGGCTTTGGGATTTTTTTATACCTGTTATCAGGACCCCCCAAGATAGTATTATGCCCCTAAACCCTAAACCCGAAACCCATAGGCCTCTACAGTATATTTTTGTCCGGCTCAGGTTCTGGAGCTCAGGTTTTCGGGTTTAGGGCGCGTCTTCACAGAGCCCAAGGCATACAGCGCCAAACTGGCGCGAAAAAAAAATAAACAGATACCCTGTTACTTGAAGGGGAAGGGGACTTAGTAAGTAGGTTATAAGTAGAGTTATAAGTGCCCTAAATGGAGTTACCCTAATTATGGCCCTACTTATAACCAACTTACTAAGTCCCCTGCCCCTTCAAGTAAGGATTTAGGGTTTAGGGGTCCAGCGGTTTAGGCTTCCGGCTTTACCGTTCCAAGAAATCTTGCTGACCCAAGCTCAAAGAGCCGCAACTACGGCTATATGGGTAGTTGTCAGAATTAGGGTCCCTTTCTGGGTACCCTAAACAATAGGTGCCGTATTATAATAGGGACCCAAATATAAGAAGCGACGTTTTATCGTTGAAGGTTTAGGGATGTGGCTTTGAAGTTGAGGGTTGAGGGGGTTTACCGCTTAGAGGCTTAGAGGCTTTAGGGTTAAGGGCTTAAAAAAAGCCCTATTAAGGGTTTAGGGTTTAGGGTTATATAGCTACAAAAAACTTGCTGAGATCAGCAGTAGCCACATCCATCCGGCAAACAGGGCAGCGAAATGCCTGCTCTTTTAATGCTCCAAGTTAGACCTACCTTCTGGGGGGGGCTTCTTTTACTTGAAATAGGATCTTACCGAGAGGCATTTTGATTTACTTCTTCCCCAACGTAGCACAGCCATAGAATAGCCCGACCTAGCTACCCATACCAACCATAAAACATGTAGGGTTTTAGGGCTCAGAGGTCAAGGTTAAGGGCTTTGGGGCTTCAAAGCTTTAGATTCGAGATTCACCATCAGCCCCTTCATAATAAAGCTACCCTTCTTGCTACTATGTCTTTGGTTTTGACAAGGGAACCCCAAAAGAAAAGGGGCAAAAGGGTACTGCTGGGGAACCTAGGATTGAGAGCCTCAAGGGTACCGTGCTTTCGGCTTTGAGGCGGGTTTAGGGTTTAGGGTTTGGGGTTTAGGGGTTTAGGGGTTTAGGGGATCAGGGGTTTAGGGTTTAGGGTTTAGGTTTAGGGTTTAAGTTTTAGGGTTTAGGGTTTAGGGTTTAGGTTTAGGGTTGAGGGTTTAGGGGTTTAGGGGTTTAGGGCTTAGGGTTCGGGGTCTGAGGACGTGCCTTCTTCAGCCAGGACATGAGGCATTCGTGATGAAACCTGCAAGCCATACTGTGGCAGGGACTATCGGGGACTCGCCTCAGTGCTAAGCAGGCTCTAGAGACTTGCGACTATCAGGGTTTAGAGTCGCTGCTTGCTTTTTGGACTTGGTACACTTCTCGATGGTTTAGGGGTTTAGGGGTTTAGGGGGTTTAGGGTTTAGGGTGTTTAGAGTCTTTGGGGTTTCCAGGATATTGGTTTAGTGCTTTCCAAACCTTGGAAGATGTCCTTTGACTTCCAAAAGGTACCACACAGGACTTACTGGTTGAGACACTGGCCTTAAGGGTGCCATGGTTTCGTGAGGGTTTTTCAGCGGCGATGCTGTCGGGTTTTGTAAGGCGGGGGTTCTTTAGGGTCTTCTCTGTTACCCAGAGACTCCAATATATAATAGGGATCCTACTATAGTTTAAGGAATATTCCTTAATTAAAGGATATTGGAATCTCTGGTATTAAGGGGCTCAGAATTCCGGTGAATGACCCCCTTTCTTCAAGGGTCCGGGATCCCTGCTACAGTCCTTATTTAGAGAGTGCGCTTACTAACTAAGGATCTACAGTCCGCGAAAACCTCCACACCCTAAACCTAAAACCCACTGTTCCAAAGCCCACCCAAAACCTGGAACCCGACAGCTACGCCAACTAACTCCCTAAACCTACATCCACAAATTCCCTTTGAGGGCAAGCCATGCCTGTGCCCACACTTCAACTGGAGCCACCTGGCCTGTGTCAAGCAATTTCTGACTAAGGTTGAGGGTTTATCGTTTCTAGGGTTTAACGGCTCTTGGTAGCGAAGGAATCTACACAGTAAAGGGGTCTCGACAATTAGACTCGTGAAAAAGAGGAGCCCTCAGGAATACCTTCACAAATTCTTGGAACACACTCCCCTGGTCGTTCAGGTGCAAGGTTTTGATTTTAAGGAACTCCTGTGGACAACCCGACCAGGAGGATATAATCTAGGCGCCTTAATAATTAGCATAGGGTTTTGGGGTATATAATACTGTAATTATAATAAGGAGCCCCCCAAAATGGTATTGGTAATTATTAAGGCCTCTGTAGTAGGAGGATGTTGCATCCATGCTCCCGGCTGCAGCACTGGCCTGCGGCACGGGACGCGCACTCTCCAAATTTCCACGGATCAGAGGCGCTGCAAGCATGGCGCACTTGCAGCGTCCCGGCGAAGTGCTGTCCTTGTCCTTGGTCCTGCGGATGTCCCTGCTCGAACTCACCTCCTCGAAATGTCGGTGCAAGAGCCGCAGGTCCGATGCGTCAGGTCCGAAGAGGACACCAGCACCTTTCAAGTCTTGACGATCTGGCAGCAGCGCTCCGGCTTTGCCAAGGGAAGTAGTCTTCGTGATCGTATGGGGCTTAGGGTTTTGAGTTGAGGGCTTAGAGTCAAGCAGCGGGATAGGAAGTACTGGTAATCTGTGCATGCCTCGGTGCGAGGATACGAGAATCATGTTACAATACAGCACAATACTATTATGGCAGCTGTTCTGCTCCGTATAATGCTATTCAACAATACTGTCAGCAGCACTGCTTCCGCAGTACTGTTATCACTGCAGCCGACGAGGTGGACACTAGGTGCTTGGGGTGTGTGGGGCTGTTGTGGTGTTTAGGTTGAGGCAGGGTTGGGGGTTTATGCTTAAGGGATTCGGGGTTTAGGGGTTTGGGTTGAGCCAGATTGGGTTCAGCGGTTCGGGTGTTGAGGGAATCAAGGCAAGGTTCAGGAGTTTAAAGTATAGATTTTGGGCCCTTATGGGCTTAGAGTGAAGGTTTTTGCCGGCATGGTTTCCACCTGTGACCTGGAAGTCAGGACAAAGGTTGAGGTGGTTCTAGGGACAGACGCCTGATTCTATTCTCAAATCCGCCCGCGTCAGCCAATACCAATACTGTGCAGGGCGGCTCGATAGAAAGTACGTAACATCCTTAAAGAAAGCGGAGTGTAGTTTTCCAGAAACCAGAAACCCTCAACCCGAAGACTATCTATAATTCCGAAAACCCCAAAGCATCCTAAGACCCTAAACCACTTCACAGAAAGGGTGTTGTGAATGACGAGAACTTCACACCAACCGCGCCTCGCCAGAAGTGCCACCCAGGCATATCACGCAGTCCTCAGCAGGCGCCACATCCACCACGGTTTAGTGTGTAGGGGTAGCTTCCTTAAATAGGGTCCTTCTTAGGTCCCCTATATGGCACGGCACCCTTACAATAAGGACCTCAAAAGGGGACGCTAATATAGAGAACTACCCACATCCACATCTGTCTACGATGACCCGTACCTCTAACGTTCGTAATCGGGGGTTCTCTTTGGAGAGCACTCCATGACTGCCAGAAGATCCCTGATTAAAGCGGCATCGGTCTCTCTAAACACCGAAACCTCGAGACGAATTGGAGTACTTTTATACTACCAAGTATTATATAAGGGCTACTTTGAGGGATCTATAAGGGTACTATAATATCGGGGCCTTAATAAGAAGAAGAGGGTTGTGGGGCCCATTATAAAAAATAATTCTTATAAGGAACCCTGAAGAATAGTTTGACAAATTATTCAGACTTC
Organism: Symbiodinium sp. clade A Y106; assembly: GCA_003297005.1. Classification (NCBI taxonomy): domain Eukaryota; class Dinophyceae; order Suessiales; family Symbiodiniaceae; genus Symbiodinium; species Symbiodinium sp. clade A. The sequence continues at coordinate 421,674 of BGNK01000061.1, forward strand.
AGCATAGCACTACTCAGGAGGCGAAGGGCTCTACATGAGCTGGCGCAGTATGGGTATGAGGCTCTCAGAGATCAAAACCTGTGGGGGCCTGAATACTTGGAACAAGGTCTTGGGGCATCAGATGGTACTAGTAGTATAGTTATAGAGGGATTGGAATAGGGTTTCGGTGTCTGTCCGTCTAGCTTTATTTGGGACTCTACAGGTAGAATATTACTAACCCCTAACCCCTAAACTCTAAACCCTAAACCCCCCTAAACCCTAAACCCCCCTATACCCTAAACCCCCCTAAACCGCCAAACCCCTAAACCGTAAACCCTACCTCCCTTATACTGTGAGCCTCGTCTGCCGGTTCATCTCCTGCGGCCACCTCCTCAATGAGCTTCAGTACCTGGCTTCTTCTTACTTCCCAAGTCTATACTGACCCTAAACCCAAGCAAAAAATATATCCTTTTGCTGTTTCTCTGGGATTATAATAACCAAAGATCAAAAATAATCTCTAAGTACCCATAAGAAGTACCCACGGGGTTGAAAAGTTCAAACTTCAGAATGAGATTACCCATAAAGCCCCAAAAGCTGAAAAGTTTGATTTTTGGACGAATTTGTCCTATGCAATCTCTGAGGATTTACATGGCTTTAGGGATTAGGAGTTTAGGGGGCTGTCATTGGGCTTGGGTCGGGGGTTTAGGGTTCAGGGTTTACGTAACCTGGAGTTTTTAACCCCCAAATCTAAACCCCCAAGAGCCCTGGCAACCCTTACCGTAAAGGACCCATAACAAAAACAAACCTAAACAGCCCAGAACATCCAAAACCCCTTTTGGATATGTAAGGAAGCAATCTTATGCTTGAAAGTACACTCCTTGACGAGTCCTTGATTGAAGGTCCTTGACTAGTCCTTGATTGAAGGGTTTGCGGGCACCCCAAACTCTAAACCCTTAAACCCTGACGCCTACGCCCTACACCCAAAATCCTAAACCTAAATACCCATACCCAAAGGGTCCTAGGTACTGTTATTGGGAATACTCTTGCCCAAATCAGACTAGTAATTCCTAATATAGAAATCCCTGCATTCTACTATATAGCGACTTCGGACCCTTAAACAACCCCTAAACCCCTAAACCCTAAACCCGTAAGCCTAAACTGTACACCCAAAACCCTAAACGTAAGTACCCTCGTAGACGCAAATTCAGCTCGCCTCGGGGTCCGTGCCCGTGGTGCTCAGGGCTTCACGGAGGCGCTCCAGCAAAGGCCGTACCTCACTGCTTGGGTTCCCAGAGACTCCTAGGATCCCTTTAAAAGGGTTCCTTTAAGGGTTCCTGTAAGGGATCTCTATATATATATATATATATGAGCGCTGATCACTATTATTGTTTCTGGAAATGGTTTCTTCGCGGATTATTACTTTCCTTTCGCGGGACTTTCGCCCTCACTTTCGCGCAACATATTTGCGGTGGTAGTAGTAGTATAATAGTATAGTAGTAGTAGTAGTAGTAGTAGTAGTAGTAGTAGTAGTAGTAGCAGGAGTAGTAGAAGCAGGAGTAGTAGGAGCAGGAGTAGTAGGAGTAGCAGTAGCAGTAGCAGCAGCAGCAGCAGTAGCAGTAGCAGTAGAAGTAGCAGTAGCAGTAGGCAGGCTGCAAAAGCCGACTCCAAGTCGTGGGCCATGGCGTGTGCCATGGCCTTCAAAAGACGGGGCTGCTTTCGCGGCGTCTTTCGCGCAACTTTATCGGATCTTTCGCGCTAGACCTACTATGATTTCACAAAAATGATACCTTCTGACGTTGATGCTGCGTGCACATCAGAAAGACCTATCCTTGAAGCGCAGAGGCCCTGAATGAAAGGCACGACCATCCCCGCCACCTCCCACAACTTGTGGACTGGCAGCTGGGCGATTTGGCTTGGGGTAATTATATTGCGGCATGGCGGGACGGCGAGTTTGCAACCTGTATGCCTACGGACTGGTACAGCATATACCTCACAAGTCCTATACGGCCCAAATCTATTACGCAACAACTNCTAGTACAGCATATGCCTCACAAGTCCTATACGGCCCAAATCTATTACGCAACAACTTTCGCGGTTTTTTACTTTCCTTTCGCGGACCCAGCGCGGATCTTTCGCGGACACATGTTAAACCCATTTTATATAAATGCCAACACAAGGACCTTTAGATCAATGCTCCTATATATATATATATATACCCCTCAATCGTTGGCCCTCTCTCGGGTGGCCGGGCGCTCTTCTGGGTCAGTGCCACGGGCTGCTGCTGCCTCGAGGATGTGACGAAGACCTCCTGTCGTCGACGAAACATCAGCGAGACGAGACGTCAGCGCTTGCGTGTTCAGGTCTACTGCCATTCGGATTCTTATAAGTCTTCTTAATGTGATACATCACAAGATACTACACTGAAATATAATGTGAACTTTTATAATATAAGATGACACGCGAGCTCCGGTGGAAGGGCTGCCTCGAAGGTGCGCTCGGCGATGAGTCCCGGCTGCCTGGGAGCTGCAACCCTAAACTTTACCCGGCCCTGCCCGGAAACCCGTAAACCCCTAAGTCCTAAACGCCAAAACCGTAAACTCAAAACCCAACAACCGAAGGGCTGGAGTTTTAAGTTTCTGTGTTTTTGTTAAAGAGCTCTTTTCGGTTGGGCCTTACCTAAGCTTCTCAGAGCCATTGAGGGCCGCTCTGGCACTTTCAGGTTTAGCACTCCGGGTATGCTTCGTTGGCCCAGCTCCGTGGAGAACACGTTTCATCGGAGTCGGGACGTGCTCTCACAAAATCGGTGTGTCGAACTTTCTTCCAGGATCCTAGTACTCAGGGTGCTAGATTCGCATATCCGCACGTACCATAATGGAAGAGAACTGTCAGGCCCAGCGGCAGGACGGCTGCTGCTTCAGCCGAGCCAACGGCATGGAAGAAGCCCTGCGCGACCTTGGCTCTCGGATCTTTCGCACTCTCTGAACTCTTCGGAAGGGTTTAGGGTTCAGGGACGTGACAGAGCATCGATCAAACCCAGGCACCTTGGAATGTGCCTTTGCAGACTTCAGTGGTACTGGCAAGAAGCCCCTTCCAGCAAACGGGGGGGGCCCGATCTATCCTTGTCACGACGATCTCTGGGCGCAAGTCATCTTCCCGCTGAGCTTCTACATGCTCTGCGGGGACGTCGAGCGCCTGGACTTTTCGGATCACTAGGGGCAAGTCCTAGGGCGTCATGAAGAGAAATGCTGGGAGATTCGGCAAAGAGAAACGAAAGCCGAATCGGAAGCCCTGAAGAACCAAAGCAGGACGGCCGAACCCCCAGACTCCCAAACCCCAAAGCAATGAAAACGAGATCTCGACGTGATGAACCCATTCTTGGCACCGGAAGACCCATGCCGAAACCACCTCCGGAGCTTTCCTACGTCGCACCCCCCNCCCCCCCCCACCAGGGCCGCCTGGCTGACTTGCAGCAGCTGGAAGGTGCTGTGCTCCTTCAGAGGCTCTCAAGGCTCCCATAGGCTCCCGAGCTGAGAGCCCAGAGCAGCGCTCGTCGGCGTGGAAGGAGCCGTGGCAAGGAAAACAGCGTGTTGCCACTCCAAGCCCCGAAACTCTCACCAGCAGCATCTCGGAAAGTTCACGGTATGTTACTGCGAGCGGCTTCAGGTTCCAGGCGTAGGGCTCAGTGGGACTTGGGGCCTTGTGGGCATTGTTTGGCCTCGGGTGTTCGGAGAAATGCGAAACTCGGCTCGTCCTCTTCACAGTGCTCCGTGGCACAAACGGTGATAGCGAAGCAGAGGAGGATTGAGTGTGGAAATCCGACCTTGGAACCGAGCAAAGGAGAAAGGCAGAGGACCAAAGCTCGGCGTTGCAGGCAAAAGGAAGCTGGAAAACTGAGCCAATACTGTTGCTAGTGGGTTCCTACGTAATTACAGAACAAGATGACTAAGCTGACTCCGATTCGTAGAGTCCCAAATTAGCACCCTATTTCTCAACTTCGGCAGAATACTTTCGGAGGCCAGGGCCCGGGCAAGCATCGATTTCATTTTGCAGTGACCTCGCTCGGCGGAAAGAGGAGTTATGGGAGTCTAGAATTTCTGGAACTCTTGCAGTTACAGTTATATTAGCTATTTAAATAATAACATATAACAGAATATAACGTAATATATATATATATTATATATATATATATAGACATACATATCTAGATAGGGCTTTTTATTGGGAGTGCCTTCCTCTGAAATCTTACGAAAGCCGCAGGCTTCTGATTCGGACAACCTCAGCACCCCGCGAAGAAGAGCATGCGGGTTCGGTATCGAATGGGTAGGTCACCGCAGCTTCAGCCGCAAATGGCAAGGGCAGCTGTGATCATGACGTCTGGCTTGGCGGGACACGCTTTCACAAAAAGTGTCAGTAACAACTATGTTGCTTGTTGGGCTTTTCTCCTGCTGGCACACTGGTAACCCGGCTTCCAGGGAAGAAGCATCGTACCGGAAAAGCTCGGATCTTCTATGCGACCCTCAACGAATCCTCGCCCTCACGGCCCACCTGTGAACCGAACCACTCTTGTCGCATGGCTGGATTTGCAACACATCTCCGTACCCCATTCACGCCAGAGCTCCGACAGTGGCCAGTTTGTGGATGCACATCCTGAGGCCACGAAGTGCTCGTGCTCCCCATGCAAGCCTGCATCACTGCATGACGTGTCCACACTGTGAGGGCTGGACTGGAAACCTGATCATACTTACGAGCATCTGCTTGCGTGTGGTCCTTCTCGAAGGACGAAAAGTCCATTCGGCCAAACATGGACGTTCGTGCATTCCTTGTAGCCAAGGTTACCCATCAGCTTTCGAATTTTCCAGCTTTGCGCTTGCTCGGATCTGCCCCAGTCATGTAGCTCGATCAAGAACACTTCCACCAATACCTCAGCGAAATCCATGGTGAGCAGAACTTCCAGCTCGGCACCTTCAACATCCAAGGACATGAAGTCCACATGTTTTTTCGGGAGTTGCTGAAGATACCATTCCATGGGTCGGCAAGGTACAACAACTCGCTGGCGGCGGTAGCCAAATCGTTTACGAAGCCCTGCAGGGAGATACGTCACGTCTCCATCGACGGAACCTACGTTCATGCCTTGGCTGAACGTCGCGTTCGTGAGAGGAGGTGCGCACACCGCCCCGTGCTTGAGAATCACATTCTCGACATCCTTATAATTCTGGTACAACCTTTGAAAATGTCGCGGACTGCCTTCTATCAACATCCCGGTCCAGCCCAGGCAAGTTTGCAACGCGAGCGTGTTTGAGTAGGTGACGCCGTCAAACGCGCCCATCTCCACGTAAATCCCATCTCGCTTCATTTGCCATCCGAGAAGCCGAATAACGGAAAGTTCCTCCCCGAACTGGGAGCGGCTGCGAGCGCAGACCTCGCCTAAGTTCCTCACATCGAAACAGCACCTCTCAAAACCGAAGCCTTCCTTCCCGCAGTTCAGCTGCAAGAACGCCATGTCATCCGAACAACAAGCCATTCTTCGGTCATCCCCAGATCCTTCCCAACACCGAGGATCACCGACGCGGGCTGGGGATGCAGAGGACAGAGCCAGCTGAATCCCAAACAGCGTTGATGCGACCACTGCCATTGCACGCGGTTCCTCTGCACGCAGATTCGGCGGCTGCTTGACGGGATAACAGAATCAAGCGATTCCAATTCCTTGGCACCGGCCTGCCGTGTCGTCACGAAGTCATGCTGTCCCCTTTTGCAACTGCCACCCGGCAGTTAGATAAGCTGTGGCAGGCTTGGGAAAACTACAGACACGCACGAGGCGAGATGAGAACTATTTGTTGCGGCAAATCTGTTCTTCTGGAGCTTTGCAGAGTTCAGGTCCGGATTCCTTCCACTGGAGCTTCGAGGTCTCTTGCTGGCACGATCTCAATGCGCCGGCTTTTGTTCACGGCATTGAAAAATCACATGTCTGGATGTCTGGTGAAACTGTCGGCATGCCTACCCTGTCTCGACTAATCTTAAAGCCTCAGGCTTTGCGAGTTTCAGCTCATCCTTTGCAGCTGCAAAGATGCCGAGGTGCTGGATGCTCACCTCCGCAGAAACATTGGAACACTCGCAAGGTGGCCTCCTCAAGATTCCTCAAGTATCGGCAAGGTGCGAATTCAATGCTTTGTTTGCTGTGCTACCCTCTACAAGCTTCACGCAGATCGTCGACATGCTGCAATACAACCCTGCTAAACTTTTGACTGGTGCACGGTGCATGCTGGTGGGAGTGCTAATTGAGATTCCACAGGGCTTTGTTTTTTTCGAGTTCTGGCTTCCGGGCTTGCACCCATTCCTGAACCATGAAGATCGGACTTCGGGGGCTTCGCGTAACTTTGCTGCAGCGCAACAGGCCAAGAACACTCAAACGGTTCGCTGCCGAAGGTGTCCCCAAGCCTCAAGACAATCGACTCCCAGCCCTGAACCCTGAACGCAAACGTGTGTCCCTTGAACTCCACGCCCGAAACCGGTGGCTATATGAGATCTCAAACAAAATCACGGAATCCCGTTCGAGAGCCTCGCTGAGAGAAAGTACGGCAGCCGCGTGCGTCCATTGCCGGATGTAAGGCTTCCCTCTTATTCGTGAACCTTGGAGTTGAGGTACTTTCTGCATCACAAAGAGGCTAAGGAAGGCTTCACCTCCAAAAATCACCAGGTCCCTGACCTGAACCCTGAACCGGAATTATAAACTCCAATGCGTGGGCGTGGTCCCGGAACCGAGACCAACGCAATCACAGAACGCAACAATCCAACCTTCCAGGAAGAAACCTTTTAAATATTCCAGATCGACAACGAAGAGCTTGCTCGACTTGCCCCGTAGAGCTTCACGACAACAATTTTTGCCTTTATGACAACGTTTCGGAAGTCGTTACGTTACATTCGAGACGGAAACTTGACGGCACAAATGCGCAGCAAACGGTTCGTGTCCCCTTTGTTACGCCCATTGACACGTCGATTCGGCCTCTGTCCTCCCAGATTTCGGCGAATTCGCGTCTGTTGACCACGGACGCCCTGATGTTTCCATCCCACATGCCGTCACCTGCTTCTCATAGATGGCCCACCCTCGGTGAACCATTTGTCTGTCATCTCCATGTCCATCTGCCTCCCATGATAGCATTTGGAACTGTTCAGCGAAGGTTTCAGGTGACATGCCATTTTGGACCAGAAAGACAATCCATGGATTTCCACGCATCCACGTACGCGTAGTTCCAGGGCCGCATAATCCCGCGATCGTTCGCGGGATTTCTGGAAAAGGCTGCCGAAAGAATTCCAGGTGGCCTGACCCCTTGGCACAGGCCAGCTGGATTTAATTTCGGGGCCGGTGCCAGGTTTTTGTGCTCACAGCCTTTCCGGCGTTGCTTGCAGGCAATGAACCTGGGGTCGTGATTGATGTTGATGATATAGAGTCCATCTCTTTGTTGAGTCTCAGCTGCCGCTGTGCGGACAGCATCAAACAACAGATGATGTCTCTAACTGACATGAACTTCGCAGGGTTTCGCCGTTTGAGTGCACCGGGCCTTTTCTCGCTCTTCGCCAACAAAGTTCCGCTTCTGGCATGCCACTCTGCATCCCAGCTCCACAGCCCACTTCTGTGATCCACATTGCACCTGTAGGTTTTTTTTTGGCAGGTACGGGCCTCGTCCACTGCGGTTGCAGCTCTCGGTCCCAACTAAACTGATCGAAACCAACAAACACAAGAAAACAGCGGTGAAACAGAGAAGCGAGTTACTTAATCACCTGCTGCAGCATGCGGACTTTGTCAGCGCAGCTGTTCAGCTGGGCGTAAGTTCCTCTCAGCGACTCAGCAGAAGTGACAGTGGGTCGGCACCCAAAGCCACCCAAGACAACGGGTGGCCAAGACCAAGGCTCCGGCCGCTGTTCTAGTCCCGTCGGACAACGGACAGCCCCCACATCTTGTTTCTTGCGAGTCGTGCACACCAAAGTCCGAGAGCAAAGTCCTTTTTTTGGCAGGTACGGGCCTCGTCGGCTGCGGCTGCAGCTCTTGGTCCCAACTAAACCAATCGAAACATATATGAGTACGGGGGCACTTATGGTAACCTTTTCCAAAAACGCAAAATAATGCCACTACAGCGCTCTAAAGCAGCCTCTTCGATCCAGAGAGAAAAAAAGAGCTGCATGTTCGAAGCTGAAAAA
>BGNK01000062.1:0-61291 GCA_003297005.1 Symbiodinium sp. clade A Y106
CACACACACACACACACACCCACACACACACACACACATAGCCGGATGTATTCATGTATACCCACAGACACACAAGACATGTCCAAGCATGCACACACATGCATGACCCTTGCAGTGATTCCATGACCCTGGCCAAGGTCCGACAAAGACCACCCCAGAGCTGTCCTTTTCATTTTGCAAGCTTGAGGCTCTCAGTCCAGATCTTCCTACATCTAATTCGCCCGGAGCGCCCTGGCCGCGAAGTGGCGGCACTCAAACGTAGAACATGTACCTAGAGTGACGTTGTTGCTGATGATTTTGGTGCTGATGATGATGCTGTTGGTGATGACGATGAAACTGATCATGCGGATGATGGCCATCCTAAAGCGGAATCGCCCCCCCTGGCTGTCATCATGGTTGTAGCATCTCTAGAAGTGTCTTTCTCATCGACATCATCGTTACGGTGATTTCCATGGTTGCTATTAGTAGTACTATGGTTGTTCCTTCTGTTGGGACTTTGTCTGACGATGTCTGTGAGTCTTATTGCCAATAGTTCTTATGATGAGTCTCTTGTGACCAAAATTGCTCTCGCAGCCGTGTAGTCAGGTGTCTTTGCAAGCATCCCGCCGGCCGTCGAGCAGATGGCTGAGGCTAGGTTTAGCCAGTCTGGCCATGTCGGGTTTACATATGTGTGTGTAGGTATGTGTATGTATGTATGTATGGCTGTCTGTGTATATGTATATATATATATATATATATATATATATGTATGTATGTCATGTGTACATAGGATGCGATGATGGGTTTGCTTTGGTTGCGCTCAACTTAAGCACGCTGTACCATTTTCTGGCTTATTGTGCAGTATGTGTGGCTTTTGAATACTTGCCAAGTAGTTGAGAGGCCAGTTGCCCACTTAAATGCCTGGTTTGAAACCCAAGTAGGAAGACTTGTATTGCTTCCTGGGAGGCTTGTTCCAGCCAAGCTTACTGTCAGTTCGAAGACGAGTGACGACTTTTCAGCCGAATTCGCGCTTTCGCCACGGTGATGCTCAAGAGAGGGGCACGCGGCGAAATCCCACGAATTGGCCGCCTTTCAAGGGTTTTCACATATCGACCTGCCACATTGCAGCATGCAAGATCTACAGTCTTATGGTTGCAAAGAGGGCAGGTGTTTTTGCTTCCATCTGCAAGGCGTCAGCCACTTTGCTAACCAAAAGTGTCCTATAATGCATCAACAGATCTCCTTTTGTTTTTTTCTCCGGGCTTTCCGGAGCTTGGGTTGCTATTTGTGCGGAGCCATCATGAACTGCTGGGCTGGGAGTTGCGGACTTGTTCCCCAGGAGCGTGGAGGATAGAGGCTGTGACAGCACACTTTCCCCTCTTGAGGGCTAAATGTTAGGATAGTGGTGCTCAGAGCCCATGGGGGCAGGGGTTGAGTGAAGGGGGTGTGCCTGCAGCCTCTGGTACCCCAGGGCCTTTCGGGTTTCAATGCTGACAGTTCCACAGACTTGTGGACAAGGGGGATCAGGCCGAACGTCCACTCCACCAGCAGTCATCGCACCCATGGTAGATGGAAGCGAGTCGACTGTTTCAGACATTGCTCAGATCCGCTCTAGCAAGCTGCATGGGATCTATTTTTCTGGAAGATGCAAGGGTAGCCTGACAATAAACAAAAGCAACAGAAAATTGCACAGGTTCAGCACTGAGATACCAGGACTGCTGATACAGTCGGTTTTTCGGTCGGCATTCATGATTCCTGGAAGCATTAGCATTAGCTGGAATCCAGTACTCATTCAATCTGCTGAACACCGTGCAACGAGTGAATTTTTTATTGACCGGAGCCAGGCAGAGAAGTGGCGCGCATTGAGTTCTACTTGTCAGGAGAGGTTCCCGTGTATGCACCCTAAACTTGCACTGTAACTTCGCTTCAGGATCTCGTTTTGCTTTCTTATCGGCGAGTGGACAGTCCGCCATTTCTTGCATGCTGGAAAGACTCTGAACGTCATCGGTTCGAGACCATAGCTGCACTTCATGATCCTTTTGCGAGTGTTTCTGGGCGACATTCGAGTCACATCCGTACCCCAGTCCGAAGGTAACGGACTTATTCTGCACAGAAGCTGAGTTGAGTTTATGCAGAGCAAATTAGCAGTTTCTGAAGCTCTTGCTTACACTCAGCGGCGTGCTATTTGTTGAGGCGTTTCAAGTAGCGTCGGCCGAGGTTCTGTGTCCAGGTAGGGTTCACGAAGATGATCTTCTGGCAAGGGGGGTTAACTTTGAAGGGCACAGTCCTTGAGGATAACCTCCCCACGTGAGGTTTCCTAAGGGTAGGTCGGCGTAGCATTGCGCTTCGTAGCTTGTGCTGGCTGAAGCAGCTGTGCTCTCCAGCCAGCTATAATGGATCTACCGGCATGCTGCTGCAAGAGACGCAGTTGGTATGCCTTAGTCGTGCATGCAAGCGTGTATAGAAGAGTGGTCTGACCAACACAGCAGACCCTCGCTGCTTCTTGCCTGCTCCCAGAGGGCTACTTTTGAGGCCCCCCCTAAGGTGGCAGGTACCGCCTCATGATCTCGAGGCACGTCCAGGTTCATGGGGGGCCAGCCCAAAGGGGAGGAATGGATCGGATCCACCGCCCGTTTCAGGTCACCCGGACCAATGGCGGAAACCCCAAATCAACTTGCGGCCCAGTCGGAGCAACATGGAACAGGAGATGATGCAGATGGAGGTATAGCCCTCCCGGTTCATTGAGTCTGAAGCTTATAGTCTAAGCACCCCCCAGCTAAACTAGACCATGTACATGTGAGGGTTCATTGGCTCCAGCTCGGCATCCTCAGCAGCTTGTTCAAGTTGAGGGGCTTGTGCTTGTAGGACTTCAGCGCATGCCATTTCTTTGGAGTTCCTACTTGGACGGAGTGTGTGAGTAGGGTGTGACTTGCAGTTCGCAATTCTGTTGGGCATTTGTCATGATTCTCCAGGTGCGTGCTCCGTGGCGGCGAGTTAGGCACTAATCGGAGGACTCATCGGAAACAGGCAGGGGCTTTAACTTAATTGGCACTGTCGATAAAGAAGTTATGGAACTTGCTGATCGGCTCGCTCGCCCACGAACTTAACTAGCTAATCCTAACGAAACTATTCACTCCTTCCCTCTCTGCATCTCCCTCCCTCTGTCCTTCACCTTCTCCCTCGCATGCATGCTTGCTCGTTGGCTTACTCATGAAGCAGAGGCACTCAGTAGTATCCTTCTGAGTCTAAATCGGTAGAGTACTACGGACGACCGCTCAACACGACAAATGAGTATCTGCGTAACGTTTAGTGCCCTAGCAAACAGTAACAGCATGTTGTGCACATTGCACCTCCCGTCAGTTCTTCCCTCCCCTCACACTCAAAGCGGTATCGTGCTGGAGGCTTCGAGATTGAATTAGCATCCCATTCCCATCTGGATTTGCTCAGCATCTTAGTTAAATCTACCATATTTAGGAGCACATGTTGTCTTCAGACTTCTCGAAACTTAGTTCCAGACCCCAGCAAGCCCTTCCCCCCACGGCAATAGATCTCAAACCCTCGAGTCCGAAATCTACCATACCCGAAACCCTCAACCCCTTTACTTCAAGTCTCTGCCGAATCGAAGCCCGCAACTAGTGAAGCCCAGAAGCTACAACCCCGAGCCTTTCAAGCTCTAGACCCTGAACTGCTACACTCTAAACTCCATACCAACCAACTCCTCAGCCTCGCCGAAAGAGCTGAAACACTGCACCCCAAACTCCTGAAGCCCCGAGGCTTCGAGCCTCCGGGTTTGAGGCTCTGAGCCTGAACCCTAAACCCTGATGGCAGATCCCTGAACCCCGCACCTTTAAGCAGACCCCCAGCCCGAATCCTGAACCCTAAACCCCAAACCCCAAACCCTAAACCCTAAACGCTAAACCCTAAACGCTAGAACCTAAACCCGATGTACCTCCCTGGCCTGGGATGGTCCCCTCGGCTTTAGCGGCGCTTCGCGGGGATGGAAGGGAAGTCCAGGCCTGCTGGGTCCTTTTGAATTGCTAGTAATGAAGGGTTTAGGGATTAGGGTTCCTTTTAAAGGGTCTACAGGGGTGACTATAAGGGCTGCTATAAGGGTTTAGTATAAGGGACCTAAATAGTTACCAATATTATGGTGGGGGTCCTTGTTATAGTTCCCAAAACCCTATTCTAGTTATTAAGCCCCCTCTGTTACTCTTGAAGACGATGGTTGTATGTTGTTCTTATGGTGTCGGTGTTGTTTTTATGTCATTGTCAATGTTATTATGTTTACGATTGTAACCATCATCGTTTGTCGTTGTTATTTATTCCTGGTTGCGTTGGATGATTACATATTATGGCTTTTGTTGCCATCACGGCTAATTAGTCGTATGATCATGATTGTGAAAAATACGCTTTCAGGTTTAAGGGTTCAGGGTTCTGAATCTCGGTGACATGCCTCCCCATCGCGTCTGATCTTAAACTGTATAGAAGCGACGGTCACAACAAACCGCAACTTAAGTAGTAGGCTTCCATCTTCCAAAAAGCTGTCAAATATTGCTCTAAATAGACCGCGTGGGCTTGAGCCCCCATAACCATTTCATTGCAGAGTATACTTTAAGCCGCAACGATGGTTTCATGAAGGATCTTCCAGGGTTTTTGTTCGATGCGTCCCTTTGGTTCGAAACGCGCACCCTCGCAGTCACGAACATAGAATCAATAGCAGGAGCCTGTTTTATTGCCCGACATATGTTCCCAACTTAAAGGGGTCTTGGGCTCTCTGGGTCGTGCTTCCGGTTCGTAACGCGTCTAGGGCTTTCGTCCTTTTCTTTGGTTCTAGAACTTTGGGGTGTCGGTATAGCAGAGCAACCTTTTGATAAAGAGTAACAGCCACATGCGCATATCTACAACATTCTTGTAACAAGCCAGGAAACATGGCCATAACTGGGAGAGCATCGTAGCCCGGTAAATCTCGAGTCGAAGCCCTCGCGTGCGTAGACATTCAACCTAATTGAGGACACAGGACTGCTGCTTCTACTAGTGCTGCTGCTGCTGCTGCTCACCACCACCACCACCACGTCGACTACGACGACGACCGCCACAACTACGTCGGCTGGTTGTGCCGAGTTTGGGATCGGCATGCCGGGTGGGTGGTGGAGTGGAGGGAACACCGCCTGGCCTGGACGGTGTGAGCTGCTTGCTGCAGTAAGACATACAATGTATGAGCTCTGGTATTTTTGTGGCACCAAGGCGAATCGGGACTTCGTTGCTTTGTGCATGTTTTGCAGCAGGCGGGTGAAGAAGATCCGCGAAATTCTCCCTTTTGACGATGAAGGCGTGGTATGGGTGCTTGGGGGCTTGAAAGCTTCAGCATGGGCTTTCCAGGTTTCCTGACTAAACAGTGAACCTTGCACACTAAGTTTGGGTCTTCCATCTTTAACCTGCTGAACCCTCGAGCTTCAACCCTTTCGGTGCCCTCCCTGGCCCAGGGTGCGGTCCGCTCCGGGCAAGACGAATCGAGGGTTTGGCTTAGGGCTTCAGCTTCGGTGGTAGACAGCATGCATAGATACGTACATGCACACATAAAGCGGAAAGACTGAACCGACAGACCGACACATTTTCCTTTCCTATTGTTTTCGTCCTTTTGTATTTGACCCGACTTCTGCAGACGTCTTCTGCAAAGAGCAGGTTGATGATACTCTTGTGGCAAGGTTGCTCCCAGACTGATGCCTGAACACCTTGCAAATCAAAAGTTGATGCACCGCACCTGAAGGATGACCCTACATATCAAACCCTAAATTCAAACCACCCTAAACTCTAAACCCTAAGCCGTAGCTCGTCAGCTGAACCCTCAACCAGAAAGTTCAAAGAGACAGCGGGCAGGATCCGATGACCCAGATCCGTCATCTCCGAGCAGGACCTTTGGATGAGGGCTTGAGGCTTTTGAGCTTTAAGGCTTCAGGTGTAAATAAAGGGATCTGCGGCGTTTTTGCATGGTTTGAATTGAACCAAGAGATGTACCCAACACGAGAACGGCAACAGCAACATCTGCAATCTGATTCACACTAGTAAGAGTAGACATTCAGCAACAGAAGCCGCATTTCTTAGACACCCTGGCACAGTATTGAGCTAGAGGGAAACCCGACCCCTCAATCCTGCTTTAGGCTTGCGGTTCAGGCACATCAGCTCAATTCCTGCATTGTGATGAAGTGCAAGTTGAGGGGGACAGGCAATCTCCACAACAGTAATGAAATGTAAACGTTCAGCAGCATGGCAGGACGCGCCTACAAACCGTAGCATACGTCCAGGTAGGATTGCGTGCATCACTGTATGCAGTCTTACGTATGATGACAATCTGCATAAGCCAACGGAGGCGAGCGACCGTCAAATTGCAAACCTCTCTTATGTGCGAATGCTCTCGAACAGTGTCGCAAAGCAGCCGCCCATATCAAGCAGTATCAGACCCCACAGCCTTTTGAAAATTTCACAGCAAAAGCATGAAACCCATGAAACCGGCAAGCCCTTGAATCCAAATCCCTTTCCCGTACATCGTCCAGATCTCTCAGCTCCCCAAGCCAGGGCTGTGAAGCCTCAGGGGTCGGCTAGAAGTAGAGATGTAAGCAGGGTCATGCAGCCCTGGTTACTATTTGGTACGTAAGCCCTGGTCCTAAGACCCTAAAGCCCTAGTAGCACGCGATCAATGCTCATTTTGCCGGCATTATGCTCTCCTGTCGAATCCCGCCGATGCTAGGACACTGATTTCCCAGATCCCCAAACTGTTAATTCGTACGGAAAAGTTTAAGCCCTTATACCCCGAACACGAAATATTGTGAAATCCTTAATCTCTGAGCTTCAAAGCAAATCTCACATCGCAAACCCCAGGCATTAAAAAACTAAGAAATCCTAAGCCCTGTAAAGTAAAGCTCCCAATCTCGAAGCCCTCACGGAACCCTTACAAAAGCCCTTTCTGAAGCCCTGTAAGCCCCAAGCCCTTGGAAGCCCTATCAAGGCCTATACATGAAACCTTAAGCCTTTGTTGAACGGTTTAGGGTTTAGGGTTTAGGAGCCCTCAAATCCTACACCCCGTAAAAAACAAAGGCTAAACCCTCGGAACTTTCGATCGTCAGGAGGCCACCCGCCGCTGTTGGAGGTAGAGCTGCCCAGGCCCGTCAGGGTTTCGGGCTCATGGATTTAGGGCTTGCAGTTCTCGGGTTGAATTGCTTTGAGGTTTGGTGTTTGAGGGTTTAGGGCTTTCGGGTCTACAGTGCAAAGGGGTTTGGGAGTTCAGGATTCGCAGTTTCAGGGCTTGCAGTGGGGTCACACGGCCCGGGTTCTATAGAGGCTTTGAGGGGTTTAGGGGTTGTTCGTTTCGCAGGGCTTATGGCCCTACCCTAAGCCCTGAGCCAAGCCCTACAACCCCAAAGCCCTGAGAACCCTATACCCTAACCCCAAAACCCTCCATCCTAAACCCTGAACTGTAAACCCTGAATCCTAAACCCTGACCCTAAATCCGAAACCCTGAACCCTAAACCCTGAACCCTATACCCTAAACCCTGAAATCTGGTTCGAAGAACAGCTCTCCACTTTAGGCCGGTGGGCTGCCGCCGCCTCCAAGCTTCGGGCCACCCCCTTCAGGCCACCCTTAGTTTTGCAGAGGCCTCTTTTTTTTTGGTTTCGTAGAGATTTGTGGAGGCCTTGTTTTGGTTTTGTAGAGTTTTGTAGAGGTTTTTTTGTTTTGTAGAGGCCGTTTTTAGGGGTTTTGATAGGGCTTGTAGGGTTTATTTGAAAGGGTTTTGTTTGGTTTATTACGGCTTCGACACGGTGTTTATGGGGTCTGGAAAGGCTTTTCTCGGGCTTTTCTCGGGGCTTACTAGAGTCTTTAGCTTGTAGGGTTTAGTGGGGTTTATTGGCTTTAGGACTTTCGGATATGCATTCATGCAGTTGGGGTGTTGGGATGTAGCATCCGGGTGTTGACGGGTAGCCTTGAGGGCTTAATAGAGAGCAGCATTCGGGATTTTAGGCTTTCATGGTGTAGGGTGGGTTCCTTCAAACTCCGGTCCCCTCTTCGAGGATCCTGTCCGTCAGGGCTTATCTTCGGGTTGCCATGTTACCAGGTGTTGGGACTTTCAGGGTTCCATGGCCTCTGTGATCTGGTGCTTTTGCCGTCGGAGAGCGTCTGAGTTTTTTTTTTTGGGGGGCGCTCCCAGGCTTTTGAAGCTTGGGGTTTGGGGAGGTGATATAGGGGCCTTAATAATCACCTATACTACATGTATTTTGGGGGTTCTTCATTATAGTTACAGTAGAATATACCCCAAAGCCCTATTCTAAGTATTAAGGCCCCTATGTTGCACGGAGCTGAGTTTTTCTGAAGATACCTGAACCCCAAGATTTGGCCCTAAACCCTAAACCCTGAACCCCTAAACCCTAAACCCCTAAACCCTAAACTCGTTCCTCCCCCCCAGCCCCCGCCGCCCCGTAAAGCCCAGAGCTTGGAGCTCCTAGGCGAAAGAGCTCAAGGCTACTCCAGCACGGCTGATGGGAGTTTCAGAAGCTAGGGTTTAGGGTTTAGGGTTTGGGGTTTAGGATTTAGGGTTTAGGGTTTAGGGTTTAGGGCTACCAAGACATGCAGACCCGAATCAGGGGGCCGGTTTAGGGCGTAGGAAAATCCTTTCCATGACCGTGGGAGCTCGCTGCTTCCAACCCGAAAAGGCAAACACCACACGACTTCTCTAAACCGAGGGCGCCAAGCCAAAAGCCCAAGCCCCAAATCCCAAAGCCTTAGACCCCAAACCCCTACATACCCAAAGCGCAGGACCCCGAAAACCTAGACCTAAACCCTCAAAACCCCTGAGCCCTAAGCCCTTAACCCTAAGCCCTGAAACTCCACATCCTTCATCCTTAAGACCAACAAAGCTTTGCACCTCAACGCCCTAAAACTCACGATCCTCAAAGATCCTCAAAGCCTGAACCCTGATATCGAAGCCTGCACATTTTTCGTTATTATTGCTTAGGGTTCCTTGTCATAACAAGTCTATAATATGTCCTTACGATGCCGCCCTGAAGCCAAAACCCTAAACCCCTAGACCCTAAACCCCCAAGCCCTCAACCCCTAAACCCCTCAACCTCGAAGCCCTCAACCCCTCAGCCTTAAGAACTTAAACCCCTAGACCCCTCCACCTCTAAAGCCCTAAACCCCTAAGCCCCTAAGCCATCAACCCTGAACCCTTACCGGCCCTGGAAAGCCCAGGGCCACCAAAGCTCCCCACACGTGCGAAAGCGGCCTTTCAAGAGGCCGGAATTGAGATTTCGGGCGTAGTGGTTAAGGGTTAGGGGTTTAGGGTTTAGGGGTTTAGGGTTTAGTTAGCGTTTCGGGTTTGTAAGGCTTTATTTTGATTGTGACGTGTTATAAGCTTGTGAAATTCATGCTACTGCGGTGTGGTCAGTATTTGGCATGCAGGGGATCTGCGCCGTGAACCTTCAGGGATTCCTTCAAATTTTAGACATTCAATTCACGAAGATCAGGTGGTTACGCGTCGTGAAGCCAAGCCTCTATTGAGACGTCGGTGTGGGTTATTCGAGGCCTGAACCGCATGTTGGGGTCGATCTGAGCCTTAAGGTTTCGAATGCCCCGTCATCATTCACTCCGGTTTCGGCTTTAGGCTTGTCAGGGCTTGCAAGTTATTCTCACCCTGTCCTTCTGGAGTTCAGGCGGGGCCTCCGCCAAGCCGCGCGCCGCGGCGCGGGCGGCCGCGGCCGCGTGGAGGAGGCAGAGCTTCTCGGATCGAGAGTCTTTCAGACTTCTGAGCCGTTTTTTGGCTTGCAAAATGGCGGTCATGGCATCAGTCAGTACATGGTTCCAAGAATCAGTTAGGAGCTTGGATCGCCAGACTTCCACTCTTGGAGTTAGGATTTCGGCTTCTGCTGTGAAGGTTTGCAGCTGAGGACGTTCCTTGAATAACAAGTCAGCCGACACTCTCACACAGTCTTCGCCCAAACCTGCCGCATGCTGGCCTAGGTGGAGCTGGAAGTAACCCCACAGATCCGCCCCACGACCTAAACTCTAAGACGGTATCGAAAACCCCGCTGAACTTAAACAGCATATTGCCTTCAGGGCCTTATTAGATACTAAACGGGTTCTGTAGCCCGAATGGCCTTGAAGCCAGGCAAGCGAGTTCGCACCCGAGCCCTAGCGAAGACCGCTACGGGCCTGGAGAGCGACGACAGCTCAGAGGACCGCTGGGAAAGCTCCTGTGATGTAGGAGTTTGGGGGTTTGGGGGTTTGGGATGTAGAGAGATTTGGAGGTTTTGGTGGTTTCGGGAGTTTGCCGGGGTTTTGGGATTTCGAAAGTTGAGATTTTTCGTTTGGGTTTAGGCCAGCAGGGTTTGAGGTCCAAGATTCGGGGTTCCGGGTTTAGGGTTCGGTGCAGTTTGAGGCTCGGAGTTCGGAGTGTGGAGCTTGGGGTCTAGGGGTTTAGGGGTTTATGGAAGCAGTCACTGCCGACGATCTGGGCGAGATGCACGCAAGGATCCGGGTNGGAGTTCGAGAGTTGTGGGTTGCGGTTTGTGGTTTGGGGGAGTTTTTGGGGTTGGGGTTGGGGTGTGGGGGGTTGGGTTTTGGGGTCTCTGGTTGCGGGGGGGGGGGGGGGACCGCCACCTTCACTTCCAGGGGTGTGGGTGTCGCATCATGACCGTCCGAGCAAGGCAAAGGGGAAGGGCTCCCGAGGTCAGGGATTTGGGATTGGGCTTTCGGTTTGGGCCTGGGTTCAGGGACTAGGGAGGGTTGTGGGTGGGGGCTGCGGGGCTCGAGCCGTCATTGCCGTCGTCCCTGTCTGTGTGTCCTGTTGTCTGTCTGTCTGCCTGCCTGCCTGCCTGCCTGTCTGGCTTCTGTCCGTCTGTCTGCCTGTCTGCCTGTGTGTCTGTGTCTCTGTGTGTGTGTCTGTAATGTACTGCAATGGAATGTAATGTAATGTAAATTACACAATAAATGTAATGTAGTGCAGTGCGGTGCAGTGCAATGTAATGTAATGTAATGTAATGTAAGGTAAGGTAAGGTAATGTAATGGTATGCATGCATGCATGCTTTCAGGTATGCAGGTATGTATGTATGTATGTAGGTAGGTATGAACGTATATGTGTATATCTTTGTGGGTAGGCAGGTGGGTCGATGGATTGGTGGGTGGGTGGGTTGGGCGGTAGGTATGTATCTAGGTACGTGCTTGTATGTACGAATTTGCATGCCTGCTTTTCGTGCACATATAAAACCCGAAGAGAACGTAGACACAATAACTCGAAGGCTTTCGCTCTATGGTTTTAATAGCCACGAAGTATACTTGGACCAAAGGCACAAGCAGAAGAGCAACAATAACCACAGTAGCAAATGCTCGTAGCGCTGACAAGACTACCGGTAGTAGTGAACGTAGAGAATGCAGGCACCGGATTTCCCAAAGTCCTGAGCCTGTTATTGCATGCTGTTTCTGCTCCAGGAGGAAGCACCGGCATCGCGGAGCACCGGGTCAAAACAGGTCCCTGCCATAGACCGCGATCTCAAAATCCCCAAAACCAGGTTAGGTCCGAGGGTTTAAGTTTTGCTTCGGTTTAAGTTAAAGCTTAAGGTGTCGAGTTTGCTTAGGGAGTGCTGCCATGCCCACCCTTACACGAGATTTCCTTATGCAGCTGCGGCGAGCGAATCTGATGTGATCTTCGACATGTCTCCGCACATTCAAATGGTTCGCGACGGCTAAGCGGATGCATGTGCCAGGCCTTTTCGGGCATTACCAGCCTACAACCACAAATCCAATTCAAGAGCCCCTCATCCGGACCTTAATTGCCAGGCCCCGCCTCAAGCGAGCCAAGCAGAGGAGGACTTGTGCTAGATCTTCGCCATAGGCAGCGTTTGCTATGCATCTCGGAAGGTCCATAGCCGGTAGATCGATGGGTGTCGATGGCCTTCTGTGTCGTCCTCTTCGTCGTCGTCGTCGGCATGGTGTATTGTAGTGTAATGATATTCGGCACATTTTTGCATGTTGGGGTTGGTGGCGCAATTGTCAAGTCCAAGTTCCCAAACCGTGTGGCAACACACCATGGGGCTCTTACGTTCAGAGTACAGGGGACGTGGCTCGTTTTTCTCCAAAGCCCACGGCAGGCCCAGGCTGACTGCGTCCTACAAAAAACGCTCAATTCCTTGCGAAATCCAATACTTTGGCATTCTCCCACTTGATGAATCGGAATATAGTTGCGTGTTGTTGTTGGTGGTTTGCGGTTTGCATCAGACCGTCAACGGAGTCCTACTGCAGTCCGACAGGAACCCTAACAAGGCTGCGATATGAAGCGAGAGCAGTCCGAATCCGAACCTCGAAACCATTCGAAACCCAAAATCCTAAACCCTAAACCCCAAACCCTAAACCCTAAACCCTAAACCCCGTAAACCCGTAAACCCCTAAACCCCCTAAACCCCCTAAAGCCCGAACCGCCGAATCCACGAAGCGAGGAGGCTCCCGGGTTTTTCCAGAGCCTTTGGAATGGCGCAGCGGCCGCCATCGGAGTGGTCAGGCACGCCTGCGGGTCTGAGGGAAAGAGCTGCAGCGACACACTCATGGCAATTTCTTTCAGAGGAGTTTAGGATATCATATGGGTGCATAGTGCTGTCTACTGGTTTAGATCTCGAGCCTTTGTAGTTTATTCATGGTTGCTCCAAAGTAAATTAGGACTCCCTTTAAGCACGCCAGGTGCTGTGGAGTCTTCTTCACGGGCGGTTGCCAGGAGATTGTTGGGAGTTCTGCGTTCGGGGCGACCTGGGGCGTTTGGGGCTGAGGGTCTAGGGCTTCGGGTTTAGGGGTTCAGGGGTTAGGGTTTAGGGGTTGGGTTTAGGGGTTCGGGTATCAAGGCCCTGAAAGGTTGGATCAAACGGAGTGAGAAAGTTCGAAAAACTGTCTGTGCAAGGAATGGGCCAGGCAATGGAGCAGACAGTCCCAAGGGTCTATCTAAATGCGGAGTTCCAGCGTCCGGAGCCCGAACACCAGAACCTATCTTGGGCCCGAAGCCTCAAACCGTCCGAGCATTGTTCCAAGACGTATCTTATCCAACATGCATCAATCCTCCTGGGTGTTTGGCTCAAGCAAAGTCGGTGTTCATTCAGCTGCCCCTTCCTCGCACGCCAGCCATGAAGGTTGCACTGTTCGGGGCCACGGGTGGCACCTCGCCCGGTCCGTAGGCTTTGAGGCTGTTGGGTTTTAGGGTTCAGAGCTTTTGGCTCGGAGCTGGGACTTACCGTCGAGGTCACTGCTTATTTTACTGTCTGTGTGTGTGTGTATCTGTGTGGGTGTGGTTTTTGTGGTCATGACTCACATCTATACACACACATACGGCCATGCTACCGCTCGTCAGTACTACTGCGGCTCCAGTTCGTGTTTTCTGTAGCATGAACGGTTGCAGTAGCAGTCGTTAGTCATCTGTCACGAGTCGAACGCTCCGTGTCCAGCTGCAGTATGTTAGACCTGAAGCCCTTAAGCCCAGCCGCATCCCCGGAAGCTTGCCTGTGCAGTCTCCCCAGTTTTGCAGACTGCTGCAGACAACCTTGAAACTGGTTACTACGCATGACTACCTGTAGCAATACGATCAGAAAGCATCTTGTCTTGGCTTTGCATTTTAATTTGTTTACCCAGGCTCGAAAGATCTAGGCCTTCATACCTTGACGAGAAGATACTGTGCTTGAGAAGTGCATTGAAGCTCCCTGAAAGCATTTTTCCGTGTGGAGTAGACTCCCAACCACCTCCATCGACCAGAGTGTTTCTGTAGCCAGCGTACAGCATACTCCGACAAGCCAGCCTGAATCCAACCTCTGTACTTCTGTAATGACCCTAAATCATGAACGATTTTGAATCACCATCGTTTTGTATACCATTGCGTGTTTTTTTTTTGTTTGGGGGGGGTCTCTGGTTTCTACAAGCTCGGGCCCAGGGACCGGCGTCGAGATCCTCCGCCGGCTTCTTGGATCTGGCAACGTCGAGGACGACCTGACAAGGGCGAACCGGAGAACTCCGGTTAGGGCCTGGGGTTTAGGGTTTGGGGATTTTTCGAGTTTGGGGTTTGGGGTTCAGGGTTTTCGGAATTCCTAAACCCTGAGGTTTATGGTGGAGGGTTAAGTTCAGGGTTTCGGTTTTTTTTGGGCGCCTGTCTGGACCTGCGTCCTAAACCGTCCGAATCCTTGGCCAGCCCTAAGCCAGGACACCTGGGTTTGAGGGTTGGGTTCTGTTCACACAGCTGCAGTATAATTACAGTATACCCTGATGCCGTGACAACGTTAAATTCCCGGTATTTGCAGGAAAAGCTACGCTTCGGAAGACCTCAGCCTGTTCCGGTTACGATTAGATTCGGGTGCAGTGCCACCTTTTTCCTGCCGGTTGAGACGTCCGAATACGTCCAATGTCAGCTTCCGATCCTTCAGCCATACAAACCGCATGATGGACCCAAGGATGCTAAGTCTTAAAGCCCTGCGACCCCAAACCCGAAACCTTAAGCCTAAACCTAGCCTAAGCCCAAAGCCCCCAAACTCCAAACCCTTAACGCTAACCCCTAAAAAACAAAGCAACACAACACCCCCGAAGCCCGAAGCCCTAAGCCAGTCACTCTTGCAGCGCTATTTGCAGGAAGTGCGATGCCTGGCCCGCAGCCCAGGCAAGTTGCCCCAGGAGCTGCGGGAGCAGACGGGCGTGCAGGCCGGGGGTGTAAGTTTTTTAGGGGTTTAGGGGTTTAGGGTTTAGAGGTTTAGGGGTTAAGGGGTTTATGCAAGATGTCATCGGACGTCCCATGCGAGAAGAACGCAGGAGATCCTTAACGAGGCAGTTAATTCCCTAATTGATTCCATCAAATTACATCGCCTTCGCTGTCTGTGGCGTTGGCAGTACAAATTCCACACAACTTGTGGATTCACAACTGGCAAAGGGCAACTACGAAATACATTAACTGGAGGCCAGTACGGCCGTTTAACGACTAAGTCGTACTTGTCACTCCCGGTAGCAGACTTCAGCCGGCTAGCCTGTGCATCTATCGTCGTCGGACAGATAGAAAAAGCCGGCACTAGTTTGGAAATACCTATGACTGCTAAGGCCTTGTCCTGCACAATGGTGTGCTCAGATTGTGTTCGCTTGAAAAGCTCCTCAACTGCATGCAGGAAAACAGTAACCTGCTTCCCAAGTGCAGGCCGACAAAGTTTGAGAGCTGGAGACTCGGACTCATGAACCCACGACGGAATGCTGTTCCGATAACGCAGGGGCAGAGTCGCAGGATCCATCTTGGCTGTATTGGCTGGCACAATCCAGCCGGTTTGCGCCACAAATTCAAGATATATTTCCACCACTGACACAGTCGACTGTGTCTGCTTCCGGTTAAGGGGTTTAGGCTTCAGAAGTTTTAGGTTCTAGGGGTAACCTGAGCTCGGAGTCCCAAACCCTCGTTTCATTCGTGAGGGTTCAGACCTGTTTCATGATGTTTAGGAGGCTTAAAGTCTAGGAACCCAGAGCAATCAAACTGAAATCCCCATCGGTCACGCTGGTTCACGCTGTGCAGTCAGGGCACCTAGTATCGCTAGAGCGGCTGCAGCGCGATGACCACAGAAACGTGAATGTGTGGTCTAGGGGTGGTTTGTTCTGTAGACTGCCCCACATTCGCGAAGCAAGCTTCCGTCGGACACTAATCCTTAAATCCAAACCTTAAACACGAAGCCCCCGAGCCCGAAGCTGTGAGCATGGCAGGTTGTCTCCGGATCGTCGACGGATGCGGCTGCTGTTGCCGAGACCTGCAAGGGAGTGGATGCAGCGCCCCGGAAGCGACAGATCAAAATCTCCAAAATCGAGGCTCCTATCCCGAAGCCCCGAAGATGGAAGAAGTTAAAGAAGCTGCATTGTGACGATGCCGTCGGTATGTAGGAGTTTAGGGACCCCCACAAAGAGCTCACCAAGGTGATTGTCAGTCTGCCTCATAGACAAGGAGCTCAAAAAAAACCGTTTGCTTTGAAGCTGAAAGAGCTCACCAAGGTGATTGTCAGTCTCGGGGGCCCAGCCAAGGGGCCGGGCGTGGACGTGTGCAGCCAGTGGCAGAAGGCCTGGCGAGTGCCGCCCTAGCCAATCTCCGGGTTTAATATGGGGGTATTATCCCTTGTAATCTTTACTGAGGTTTTGCGATTATATACCCCAAAACCATGAAAGCCCCTACATTTGGGAAGCCGGGGATCGGTGTAGGTTGAGGATTTTGAGGGGCTCAGGGTTTCAGGGAGGACATTGGGGGTTGAGGGGCCGCGAGGACACTAGCGGTGTTCCAACACTGCAGAAGAAGTTTGCGGGTGTAGTGATATCGTGGTTCAGGATGAGGGGCCAGGTTTAGGATCTAGACTGCATGACCCAGGGTTGACATGCTTCGACCCACATATCTAGGGCCGCTAGGGTTAGCATCCCTGCCTGGCCAGGTTCATCCCAAAACCACAAGGCCCAAAACCTGAAACCCTAACTTCCTAAAGCCTTTGTTGGGGAGCAGGAGCTCAACAAAAAGTGGTCAATCCCTGGACCTTAAAAACCTGGAAATGCCCTGTACCCAACAACCTGAAAACAAACAAATTGAGCAACGAGCTACAAGAGATGAGTTTGCTGTTGGAAGTCCACAGTTTCGGGTGCTTCTTGGCTCACTACTTAGGGTTTAGGATCTCTGTCGGGCGGCTTAATGCAGGGGCATAAAAAATTTCCTATACTATTTTGGGGTTCCTTATTATAATTACAGTGTAATGGGCCCCAAAACCCTATTCCAATCATTAAGGCCCCCATATTATAGTACCCTTGTAGTACCCCTTATAGACCCCTTTAACGGGGAACCCTATTCTAGCTACTAAGGCCCCTTTATGACTTGGAGAGCACCGGGAGCTCCGAGGGGTTCCGTTGTTGAGGGCTTTGGGACTCAAGGCTGGGTGTCGGCTTAGACGTGCTTAGGATTTAAGTTGGGCGTTTGGGGTTCATTCCTGAACTTTGTGTTTAAGACACATTCTGATTTTAGGGCCGTGTTTTAGGCTTGAGGGCTTCGGTTTAAGATTTGGTTTTCCGGGTTGAGGGTTTGCGATTAAGGATTTAGGGTTTTCGGCGCAGTTTGGGGTCATGCCTACACCGAACCATAAATCCAAATCCCTCAGCCGCAGGTCATCAACGAGGCTTTGGGAGAATCCGACTCCCGCATGATCTGCATCAGCTCCATCGGCGCAACTGTCCAGCAAGTTATGAGCTTTTTGAACTTGGCGATCCGTGTGTCACGTCCTCGCATTGAGGGCGTAAGGAAACAGTCCTCATGTTGAGAGAGTCGAGAGGAATACAAGATAGGGTAGGGCAAGTCGTTTTCCTCACAGCTGTTTTTGGTGGCTGCAGGGCGCGGTGCATCATAGAAGATGTCGGACGTCGTGCGGGATATTCGCCGCCATGCACATGTGGACTTTTCGGGCTGACCCTGCCGGCCGCAGCCCCCTTACTAGCTTGAGCAAGCAAACTGTATGTACTATACCTGCATAAGACATACATACAGACATACGTATGTACATACGTACATTCATTCATCTGTGCACTCACACATACGAGCACATGCTTGATGTCAGCATACAGTGCAGGTCTCTCTGGCTTTTCGTAGTGTAAGTTGAATCCGGCTTGCAACTGTTGAAGCTTGGAGCACGGGGGCTTTCTGCGAGCTCTTGAATCCTGGAGCCTCGCCTGTTCCCGAATCCTAAGCCCAAGGTGAAAGCCGTAAACCCCATAAACTTACTATAATGCACTATACTATATACTATAATATACTATAATATACAAAAATATACGATAATACGCGACAAAAAACGATAATATACGACAACAATCTTTAAGTAATATACTATAATATACTACAATATACTATAATATACTATAATATACTATAATATACTATAATATACTATAATATACTATAATATACCATAAACTAAACCCGAAAACCGAAATCCTGTGGCTCCTGAGCTGCAGGTAGGAGACCACTACCAGCACTGCAGCCTTTTCGCGAAGTTCTTCGCGAGCTGGATCATCCCACAGGCCCTTGCGGACAAGCACCTCCAGGAGGAGCACTGAGCACTTCTTAGTACGATGATACTGACTGTTACTGTTGCCAGCATCCAGCTCTGACGCGTTCTTGTGGCAGCATCGGCGTTGTTCTGGATTCCGTTCTCTTCCAGGTTTGAGCGTAGACAGTAGACTAGTTCATTGTGAAACGGACCGGAAAGGGCAGCCCTCACTAGCCCTGCGAGGAGATGGTCAGGACGCTGAAGAACTGGGTCGTCGTGCGGCCGGGCGGGCTCATCGACGGCGAGGGCAAAGGGCACTGGCATGCTGCAGAAGATGCCTGCGGCTCGTACCCTACCATCCCACGCGCGGATGTTGCCGACTTCGTGGTGAAGGCGTGCCCCCGATCCTCAAAGCCTAGGTTTCAGGATTAAGGGCACAGAGCCGTTGTCCTTGTCTCTGTCCCGGCAGGAGTGCCTGCCCCCCAGTGACCAGTGGCTCCGACGAAACGTAGCGCTTGTCACGAAGAAGCCGAGCCGTGCGCGGCAGTGCTTCTCAAAGGCGGCCACCGACTCCCAGTGATGCCTATACAGGGGCATCACGCCCTCCCGCCTGCAATAAAACGTTGCAGACCTGGGAACGCCTCTCATTTTCCGTTTTGCTGTACAGGTCACACCAAAGCCATGGCATCCTGCTGGTTGGGCGAGGATGCCGGAGCCGTTTTGCACAGCGAAAGATTCTCTTCGACAGGCAAGAGGCAAGAGGATCAAAAACACTCGAGCGCGGAGACTTCCTCGTTTTAAGTATGCTCGAAAGCAGTTTCGATTTCTCGCGCGCTCTCTACTCCTGATTCATATGCTCCACAGACCTCTACTCAGGCACTACATAAGCTATGTATCGTTTTCAGGCTTGTTTGCTTCTCCCAGAGGCCCTGAAACCGCGCATTGGCGACTGGAGCTTGCAGCATTTGAGGTATAGGTATTGAGGTTTTGCGGCTTAGGAAGTTTTGGTTTCCAAGGCAGAGAGGTCCCGGGTAGGCGTCGGTTCGGGAGGTTTTTTGATGGCTTCATTCAATCGTCCGGCACTATGCTTGCACATGGTGTAGAGAAAGATGAAGCTATGCTGTGTCGTCGGTGTTCAAGACCATCTCCGAGCCAGCTGAAATCTGCACAGGGCTGTAAAAACAGGTGCCCTTCCTCCGAGGTTCTTGGAATACGCTTCTGGCAGCATATCTGAACCTACCAAGCTTCATGTAGACACCGACATAGTTTCTCGTCTGCTCGACGTCCCCCAAGCCCTTGACCCTTGTCCTTGCCTTGCCAGTGACATCGTCACAGCCATCAATGCAGAGACGGACTCTGAGGACCCTTGCATCCGGTTTAGGGCTCAAGGTGTCGGGTTTAGGTTTTAGTGATTTAGGACTTGGGGTCCAGGGTCTCGGGTTCAGGGTTTAGAGGTTAGGGTCGTGAAGCGCCTGTAGGCATGCTCCGCCCAACAGGCTTTTCCAAAGGCTTCCGTCCTCACTTCTTTGGTCCTTTCAGGCCCACTTCTGCGCAGACTCGAGAACTAACGTGCCTTTCAGCTGCAACCTCGCTTAAATCTGTGCCGTGGACCTGTCCCCTCCCGTTGACAAAGGGGTTTAGGGTTTAGGGGTTTAGGGGTCTCGTTCCAGGTCCTCAGCCCTCGAACCTTGCACTGCGCAGGATGAGAAGCAGCAGGCGAGTTCCAAAGAAAGCAAAGAAGGCTCGGGAAGGGAAGACGCCCCCCCCCCCCCCCCACAAAGCGTCATGATGTGGATAGTGGCGCGTATAGAATGGTCGCCTTCAGCAGCAGCAGCAGTAGCAGCACCACCTCTACCAGGACTCTACCAAGGCTGCAATCGTCATCGTCATCCTGGAATCCAGTCAGCCCATGGTAACTAGTTGCCATGCTAGTTGCAAGGTTGTCACACTAGCGCCCTTAGTAGTAGTTGGCATGACCATTTCAACCACAACCAGCAGCGACAGTTAGACACAGTCGCCCTAGCTAGGTAAGGAAGGAAAACCTCCAAACATTGTTGTATCTGTTAAGGTCCTATAATACGCCCTGTAGCATGCTCATACAAGCTCATAAAACCCCTAAGCCCCGCTTGGACGATGGATGTTAGATTTTTGACATGCAGACAAACTCAACCTCGAGACAGTGGAATGCGGGAAAGTACCGCTTTAGGGCATAGGATGTAGGGCTGCGGGTGTTGTTGGGTTTGGGGTATGGGATAGGGTATGGGGTTCAGGCTCCCTATAATGGCCCAAGCAGAGATCTGATAAAGCCTCTTTGAAGCCTGGTATCATTCCCACTGTGAAAAGGCAAGTCGTCCGAGGCAGAGGCCAAGGACAAGGCACGGGCACTTCTGATTCACGGGGAAGGGGGTTACAGATTTGTGAGTTTTCTAGGTTATGAGGGTTGGGATGGGAGGTTTCAGAGTCGCCTTGTAGCATTGGGATTAGGGCTGTAGTGGTGTGGACTTCGGGTTTAGGGCGTTTTTACAGGACTTGCAAGTCTTGAAGGCTTCAGGAGTGGAGGTTTGGGCTTTAGGGTTTCGAGTTTGGGGTTGGGCACCGATTTAGAGTTGAGGGGATAGCCCAAGTTAGGAACCTCCCACAGAGGTATGAAGATGGCTCCTTGATTTCGCTCATATTCTTATTTACTATTCTCAATACTAATAGCAATGTTACGACTGTTCCTATACGAAAATTAATACTAATGCGAACACTTACTTCTGCGCTGGGGCTTGGCTTTGGCGGGGGCTGCAGATCTTCAGAGCGTTGCTTGCGGCTGGACCCCGAGCCTGAAGAGCAAACCCCGGACGACCCCAGGTGCGCGGGTAGTCGGGTAATATAGGGGCCTTAATAATTAGAATAGGGCTTTGGGGCCCATTATACTATAGTTATAATAAGGAACCCCCAAAATAGTACAGGTAATTAATAAGGCCCCTATATTTAGTTGCAGGGGCAAAACGGGGTCCATAGTACAAGTTCACGGGTGGAAGGCCCAGGGGTCTAGGAGACCCTAAACTCTAAAGGTACATCCTGAAGCCTGCACCCTAAGCTCCCAACCTCAAACCTTAAACACTGAGGGCGAGTCCTCATCTCTACAGCCTTAGCCGGCAAGAGCGACTCCACACCCTTAACATTGAAATCCTGATGCCGAAACAGTTGGAGCTGGAAATCCTAAATGTGAAACCGTAAGCCCTGACTCTGAACGCACAACGAGATCCGAATCCCGAAAACCCTACCCCAAAGCCAGTTTTTAGATCTTGGGGCTTCAATATTTAGACTAGGTTCGATGTGAGAAGGTGAGCTTTAGAGTTTAGGGTTTAGGGGTTCAGGGGTGTTGGGGGTTTAGGGGTTTTGGGGGTTTAGGGGTTTGGAGGTTTAGGGGTGCAGGGTTTAGGGTTTAGGGTTTGGCATGGATTCGGATTTCGGGGGCTTTAGCGCCCAGGAGAAGTCCAGCAAGACTTCCGCGGAGGAGGACGCAGCTTTTTTGAGTGCGAGAGGTGGGAGTCTGGAGCTCATTCAGATCCTAGGGTTTACGGTTAGGGTTCAGGTTTAGGGTTTAGGGGTTTAGGGGTTTAGGGGTTTAGGGGTTTAGGGTTTAGGTTTGCAGCAGTGAAGGCTTTGCATACAGCTTCTATAGGCTGAGAAAGACTCCGGATCTTGAGCCAGAGCCCTCAGGAACGCCGGGCAGTCCCTGCATCGCAGCCCCAGCAGGAGGTTAATAGGTCCCTCCGTTCCTCCCTTCGGAAGGAAGGGGATTGCGGAACGTACACCTGTCTATCGGACATACCCAAGAAGAGCCCCGAAATCCTTGTGTTACTCTTCTTGCGTCTGGTGTCCCTGCGTAAGGTTCTCTTGTCTCTACATTCTCCAGGTGAAGCCTGCTTTTTTAAGAGCCGGGATTCCTAAATCCTACTGCTCCCAAGTCCAAGAATCCCAAGCCATGGACACGGAACCAGGAACCCACAATCGAAGCTGCGGAGATCTTCGGAACCCTGAATCTCATCCCAGGTCCTGCATCACAACAATCTTATGCCCTCGGCCCAGCTTTTGAATTTAGGCCCAGCCCGAGCTCTTATGAAAACCTTCAGCACTTACACTTGCGACCACGGCCACGACTGCTACCACTAACACTACGACGATGACTACTAATTCTTCTCCCACCCCCACTTCTCCTACCGAAGACCCCACAACGATTATTTCCCGGCAGGAGGAGCAGTATGTGGAGTGACTCTGGCAGCCTTCGCTTTCGGATTTTATTGCCGAGGCTTTCGATTTCAGGGTTCATCTTTGAGAGTCCAAGGATATGGATGGTCTGGGTTCATGGTGCAGGCTCTAGGGTATATAGTATAGAGTTCAGGGTTCCGGGTGTCGGGTTCAGGGTTTAGGGTATACGTTAGGTTCGCACGTCGTCTTCGGAGGTTCAGGGAGTTGGAGGCTTCGGGATCAGAGACTTGACGGTTTAGGGCTTTGGGGTCTCTCTGTTTCCAGGAATTCTCAGGGATTTTGGGGCCTTTGCCTCTTCGAGGGCTCGGGCTTGGGGTCTTAGAGTTTCGAAGTTCTGGGCTCAACCTAAACCCTAGACCCCAGACTCGAAACCCTAAGCCCTAAGTGACTAAGCCCTCAGCCCCAAACCCAAGGCCCTAATCCCCTAAGTCCCTAAGCCCTAAACCCGCAACTCTAAGCCCTAAACCCTAAACGAAGCCTAAGCCCTGACACAAAAAAACCCTGAACGCTACAAAACGCTGAAGCAGAAACCCTAAGTCAACAAGTCCCTAAGCCCAAGCCCTAACCCCTAAAAGCTGGGGTTCTTCCGGTTTTGAGGGCCGGAGGTTCCGGGCGCACGGAATCCTAAACCCTTAACCTCCAAACCCCTAAAATAGGGGTTTTCATAGCTAGAACAGGGCTAGGGCTTTGGGGGGATAATTCAATCACTTTGATAAGGAGCCGTCTAGAAAAATGTCGGAGATCATTCAGGCTCTCTATATTTGACCCTAATTCTAAGCCCTGCCCGAAGCCCTAAAGGCTGTTCCGAGGCCTTAGAGACGTTCTTTGGGTTTAGGGCTTACAGCTTAAGGGGGTTGGGTGTAGGGTTAAGGGCAACGGACACAAATACCACCAGTATTACTTTTTTGGAGATTTACCGTTCTGTCTCAGGGATTCTCTTCCCACTCCCTTTGCATCATTACCTTGAACCCGAAACCCGAAACCGATTACCATAGCTGCTGTCTTTCGGTGTCGACGCCTAGAAGCTCATGGTCGTCGAACTTCGACATCCAAGCCTTCGGGGCTTTTGAGCTTAGAGATTTATAGGCTATGGACTCAGAGTTTGGGGATTTAAGGTTTGCGGTTTAGGGTTCGGAGTTGTTGCAGGGTTTGGAGATTTTGCGATGGGGGCTCTTGCCGGTTTCCTGCAACCCTGAGCCGGAACCCCGAGACCCGAAGACCTTGCACCAGCCGCAAGAATTCTAACGATGAAGCCAAAACCAAAAGACTACAAATAGAACATGACCACCTTGCGTTTGGAGACGACAGATGAAGGTTGAACTTGAGGTCATTTTTGCTCTCATATTTCACAGTTGTGTCTTTTGCAAGTGTCTCAAGTCCAAGATCTCGCTTGCCAGCCTAAAATCCGAAGCCGCACCTGTAGAACCTTATACTGCCTAAGCTCGAAACCCGAGACACGTAAGGTATGTCTCTCAGTTCTGCGTGTACCTGGGGGTGGATGCCACCGCAGAGCCCGACCTCATCACAGAGGCCGGGAGCTGCAAATTTTGGGGTGCATTTTTTTGTGTTTCGGAGGCGTTGGGGGGGGGGGGGGGGGGGNGGGGGGGGGGGGGTGTGGCAGGCTGGGATGGTTGGGGGAGCTGCAAATTTGAGAATGGCTGGCAGATCTTTTGTGTACAAATACGAATGATTAGCTAAAATCCAGCATGCACAAGACTCCAGTTTCAGCGCCCTAGCACTGTATTCAAACCCCAAATCCCACGGTCAATGTTGGCTCAGAATGGCAGGTCTTCGGTAGTTGCACCGACCACCGAATTATGAACAACACAACCATAGGAGGTACGGAAGAATGGTGGGCCCGGTAGCAGTCGCTGTCACGATAGTAATGGTAGTAGTGCGACCATAACGGCAAGAGAAACATAAAATGAGCAACACATAGTAGTCGCAGCGCTAGTGATCTTCATCCTGAATCGAACGCTGACCAGTGTTTGTTCCCAAGCAACATCATCACGACCATATCACAGATGGAATCGCCCGTCGAGATGTCATGCAGACTTGTCGGTGCAAACAGGACACCAGGTCCCAGATACGTGTTTACCAGTGGCAATCCCGTCGACACGAATGATCGAGAACAAAAAGCTTCGCAGATGCTGAACACCTCAGCCATACAGGCATAGTCTGGTGGCCGCAGAAGGTAGGTATACCAGACATGCCATGATGGTAAAGGGTATTCACAAGCAGACGCCGTGAAGATCAGCACGAAGAGAATCGCGGCCACACTGCTACCCACAACTTCCCAGTAGCGAGAGTATGCAGAAAAGAACAATCATCGGTGGACTATACACGAAGTGCGTAAATGACCAGCAAGGCATCCGGTTGTTGCATCATGCACGACATCCTCACCACCAGCAACATCCGCATCAGTAGCATTTCCAGCATCCGGCGTCCTCCCCCTTCTCCTCTTCCTCCTCGTCCGCGCCCTTCGTCATCCTCATCCTCGTTCTCATCCTCATCCTCATCCTCATCCTCATCCTCATCCTCATCCTCGTCCTCATCATCCTCATCCTCATCCTCATCCTCATCCTCATCCTCATCCTCATCATCACCATCATCATCATCATCACCGTCATCATCTTCATCAGCAGCAGCATCGGCATGCTCATCATCATCATCATCATCACCATCATTCTCATCATCATTCTCATCAACAGCATCAGCATCATCTTCATCTCTATATTTATCATCTTCATCTTCATGTTCATCTTCACCTTCATCTTCATCAGGATGCGCATGAGCAGGAGCATGAGCCTGAGCACCATCGTCCTCATCATCATCATCATCATCACCATCATCACATTTGTCATCGTTCTGCCCGGCATTGTGAGTATCATTACCGGCATTACCGCTATCATCAGCATCATGATCACCAACCGCTATGGTATCCACCACCACGTTTACGATCGGCAGCAGCACCCCCAGCCTTCATAAGCGACGCATGCTCCTTGAATACGCACCCCTGCAACCTTTCGGGCCCAGTCGTCATTGAAATCGCCACGAGGTGGGAGTTCCCTAATAGAGTACCCTGAATAGTAGGATCCTTATTGTAAGGACCCCCAAATAAGGTACCCCTAGTTTCGGAAACTCCCAGGTGGACGACTACTTGCGACGGCCCCTTCCGGCGGGGTCCGGTCCTCGGCTGGTGTATGTGACTCTATCGGGGCGCAGTATGGTATAACTATATTGGGGGTTATGCCACAGTTCTTTTGAGCCAGAAGGAATGGTGTCACCAATTATTCGGTGAACTGGGCTAGTCTTGGCTACTTTTGGTTTCAGCACAAGCCCTGGACCGAGAAAGCGACCCTCAAGCCGAACTGCAAGGCCCCAAACCCTAAACCCTAAGAGCTTATGCCCAGGCCCTCTGAGCCCTGTGGCCTACAGCTCCGAAGATTATGGCCCCAAGCCTTCAAGCTGGAAGCCCTATGCTCTGAACCCCTATGGTGCTGGGCATACGGTCATTGGGATCTCTGCACCCTACGATTTCAAGAGCTAGGGTGTGTGTGTATGTGTAGTAGATCTATGTTTGGTGTATTGCTAGAGCTACGGCAATCCAGCCAGGTCTAAGCCCTTAGAGCTTCGACGTCAGCTCAGGTGGACCAGCCACCAGACCGGTGAGGACTGCGAGTACGGCTCCGGCTACACGTGCCCAAGCCGGTTTTCGTCGAGGCTTGGGTTTGGGTTTTAGAAGAATTCCCATCCCGGTTCCCGAGATAAAGCAGAAACCTGGAAGCTGCCGCAAACTCCGGGATAAAGCCATAGTGTCATGAACACGAAAGCTGCAGTACCAGAAGAGCAATACCAGGGTCCATGAAGCCTGGGACTGGGTCTTTCGGTGTTCGGACTGGCAGATATCATGAGAATCATCGTCGTAGTCTTCAAAGTAGGTCACCGTGGCAAGCAGCATTGTCTTTATTGCAGGGGAGGGTGGTCGTCACATTCGTCGTTGTCGATGCCGTCGTCGAACTAGAACAGTACTTGTAAGACCACGGGTGGTAGTGCGTTTTGATGTAATGTAAGCAGGCTCTGGTCATCGCAGCGGTTTTCATTGTCATGGTGATGATGGTGATGATGACGAGTTGATGCTGGCTGCTGGTGGTTGATGGCATTAAATGTCTCAATTGGTGTTCTATCGTCAACAGGATGAGTCTGATCATGTCAGCGTTTCTGACTGCTGCCAAACTCTTACAAGCATTACTCCGTGTCAGCTTGCGGTGGTGCCGCTGCTGGAGCATATGACTGTTCTTGTTCTGCCAATGAGACTTTCTATGTTGAGTGTGGGGATGTGAGTACTAGGCTTCAGTTCGTCGCGCTTATCTTGAGCCGTAGGTAAGCCACCCAACCCTTTGTCACGATTTCAGAACCTCGAGACCCTGCAACCCTGGACTTCCAAACCCAAGCGCCCGAAGCCTTGAACCCAGAGAGACTGCTGGGAATGTCTCTGAAGCTTTCAAAGCCTAACGCCGGGAGCGGCGAACCCCAAGGCCTGAGAAGCGACGAAAGAAGACACCGAAAGCCGATTTGAGACCCGAAGACACCAATTCAGATATATAAGTACGTAGTATGTAGCATGTGCTGCAAGACGGCTTGAAACAACATCAAAGAATATTTCTATACATATATATATATATACACACACACACATGCGAGAGGAACAAGTCTTTCATCACCTGATGCGTGAACCTTAAGGTCGCAAACCTCTAGAACCCATAAAACCAAAGTCCAATGTCTTGGAAAGAACCCTGAACTTGGAAGGTCCGGTGTTTGGAGCTTGTGGGTTTGGGGTTGGGGGTATGGGTTGACGGTAGTTTAAGGCTGCTCCTTTTTTGGGGTCTGGGGTTCCAAATCCCTAGCCCCAACCCTGGACCCCTAATCCAAACCTTCAAACTCACGAAGTACGGAACTAATAAATAGTCGAGTCTTATAATGGCACCCTATAATCCCCAAAACGGAGCTAATAAATAATCCAACCTACAACCCTAAACCTTAAGCCCGAGATAGTAGAGCCCTATAATCAAAGGAACGATTAAAAGACTTAAAAATATAGTAGAGCCTTGCAGGTACTTCATGCAAGCGGCCACAGGCCGCACACAGTGGACGCGACCCGATGAGGACGAAGCCCGGCAGAGTGTCGAGCTCGTGGTGTCGCGAGTTTTAGGGTGTTTTGTTGAGGCTTGTGTTAAATGTCAATGCTTGAGGAGTTTCGGAGGTCACATAGTTAGTTCAGAAAGTTTTAGGGTTTTAGGGTTGCCAAGTTTTTGCTTGAAGGTCTTTTGTTCTTTGCTCAGAGGCTTTGGGGTTGAAGATTTAGGGTTCAGGGT
This sequence comes from Symbiodinium sp. clade A Y106, assembly GCA_003297005.1. Lineage (NCBI taxonomy): Eukaryota > Dinophyceae > Suessiales > Symbiodiniaceae > Symbiodinium > Symbiodinium sp. clade A. The sequence goes on from BGNK01000062.1 coordinate 27,664, forward strand.
TCCCAGGCTTGAGGCCCACGGTCTTGAATTTTTCATGTTTCAGGTCAAGACTTGATCAGGACTGATGACCTAATTAAATCCGTTGGCAAGTCGCACCGAAGGCACTTCTCCAACTCCCCGACAATCCGCAGTACTTACAGCTTGCATACCCTAAGCCCTAAAACCATGAACTCTTCACTCACAGGCCCTTCCTACAATCCTTTTCTATCAGCCTTGCCCATGCCGAGCCACGAACCCAGGGCCCCAACAAGAACAAATCTACAGCTTGACATAATAGTCTCTTTTCTGACGCTGACAGTAAACCCGACCCACTCAACCCTTAAATGGGCACGTCGATAAGTTCCCAGCCTAACCCCCCAACCTCCGTTAAGCCTCGGACTACCCGTCCGGCTTCAGAAGCTCCAGAGCTCATGCTCCGAGCTCGAAGATATTCTTCCTGGGGATTTTCTTTGAATCCGTGTTCCAGGTGGGGGTCGTATGTTCTGGAAGTTCGTACTAGCGTACGTCTTTTGGCGAAGCCCGTCTTGTCATAGTGGTTGTTCTGCTTGAGTGTCTCTGTCAGACTCTGTCTTGCTTCAGCCATCACCAGTCCTTGCATTGGTCAGCATGTAAACACGAAGGTTAGCACTTTTTCCAAGTAGTTCAATGCAATGATGAGATGGTGAAAAGCTAGTGCACGTCGCTACGGGCAGTGCCGCTGATGCTTCTACTAGTCCTTATCCATCCTCATACGCGAACCATCATGACAATGACATCGAGGTTGCAGAAAGGAGCGACCGAAATATCGACTTCAATAGAAAGATTCTCAATGCACGGATCCCCTCAACAGATCAACAGGAGTCGGCCCCGTTGTGTCACTTTGGTTCTGTAAGGGGACTTCCAACTTAAGCCAAGGAATTCCCTAAACCTAAGCTCTACAACCTAAACCCCAACAGGCGTGAACAACAAAACCGCTAAACTCTAAGCCAAGGAATTCCTCCAGTACCTCCGGAAGAAGATGCGGCGAAAACCTGCTGCGAGAGACCTAGACTCGGGGCTCCGGGTTGAGGTTTGATGGGCTTAGGGTTTAGGGTTTTGGGGCTTAGGGTTTAAGGTTCAGGGTTTAGGGTTTAGGGTTTGGGGTTTCGGGGCTTAGGGTTTAAGGTTCAGGGTTTACCATTTAGGAATTTAGGACTTATGGGTTTGGCGGCAGGGGGTTTGAGGGTTTAGGAGATGAACACATAGGGCTCGAGGGTGTTAGGGGTTCAAGTCTCAGGGGTTCCTTAGTATACTTACAGTATAGTATACTGTACCCCGGAGCCCTATTCTCATCGTTGAAGACCCCGATTTCAGGGGCTTAGGCGGCTCGAGGTTCAATTTCGGGGTTCCTGCATTCATGTTTCGAGGGTTTGGAGCTGGGGCTTCGGGCTTTCGGAAGCACCAAAGCCAAATCTTCCCGACACTGCTAGATGCTACGATTTACAAAGCCCTTAAGCAAGGGCTTAAGACGTTGAGGCTCGGTATAGAAGTCAGGGAGCTCTGCTGTGGGAAAAGAAGGGTCTTGCCAAAGCCCGATTAGCTTCCTGCATCTTAAAGAACCCTTTCAGGAACACTTCATGGGACCCTTATGGAATCCTTAAAGGAACCCGTCATGGAACCCTTAAACGAACCCTTAAACAAGCCCCTTCTTGAGACCCTTCAAGGAATCCTTAACGGGAACCCTGCTATAGAACTCTATAGAATCCCTGAAAGAAACTCTTTAAGAGTTCCGTTAAAGGAACCCTTAAACGAATCCTAAAAGGAACCTCGCTGTGTCGAGGCGGGGAGTCGGCTCTTCTTCGCGGCCCTGCGCGACCGCAATAGGTTGGATGTTGAGGTTTAGGGCTCTAGAGGGTTTAGGGCTTTAGAGGGTTGAGGGCTTTAGAGGGTGTAGGGCTTTAGTGGTTTGGGGCTAATGATGTGCGCTTTAGAAGATTTCAGGGTTTAGGGCTTTGCAATAGGGCTTCAGGGTTTGGGGCTGCAGGGCATGAGGATTCGAAGGCTTTGTAGGGCCTTATTTGGGGCCGAGAGCTGTAGGGCATAAGGGTTTTAGGTTTGGGCTTTTGGGATTGTGTGCTCTGAATTGTCAGTCAGTGTCATCAAGAATCCAACCGCTGGTTGGCCCTTTGCACGGAGTCGTGCCACAGCACCTGATATGAAGCCCCTCCCTGGATCTTTTACAGTCGCTTTCTTTGCACCGGAGGTACAAACACGCACGAACTCATCAAAAGAAGTGATCGTATTGTTCTGCGACTAATGTAAAAATACCCTTTCGCCACGAAAGGCGACATGACTGGAGTCGCGAAAGCGGTTTAGGGAGGGATGTTAGGAGTTTAGAGCGGTGGGTTCGGGCTTTAAGGCTTAAGGCTTAAGGTATTTATGACGATGCTGTCAGGGCATCGGGGTTTTAAAGTTTAAAGGTTTAGGATTTGCGGCTTTAGGGTTTCAGTGTTTCAGGGTTTAGGGCTGTAGGGCATAAGGAATTGGGGTGCGGGGCTTTAGGGCTTAAGGCTTCTGGGTTTCTGGGATTCCAGGGCTTGTCTAGGACTCGGATGGTTTTACGGCTTTAGAGTTCTAGGATTTGGGCTTTTGGGGCTCAGGGATGGTTTTAAGCCTGGGGCTGCAGGGCATGTAGGGTTCAGGGCCCTAAGGGCTTTACTTTTATCGCCTTACGTTTTTGCTGGTTTTTAGGGCTTCAGAGCTTGAGAGTTTTGGGATTTAAGATTTGGGGCTTTCCTGCTTTAGGGATAAGTTGATGGCTTGTAGACAAAGGTCGAGCACTCGCAGCGCTTCAAAAAAGTCTTCACTCAAGCGCATGAAAAGCTTTGGCTGCGCGGAATCCGAGATTTCACTGCCACGCCCCCGGGGCCACATCGTGTCGACTCTTCAGGCTGCCGACGTGCTCCTGATGAACTGGTCGTTGGCAGTTAACCGATGGCGTGCCTCGCCGGTGGCACGAGCTACCGCTCAAGACGAAGTGGACCATCATCCTCATGAGCTGGTGCGGATTTGCCATGCAGCATCGAGGAAGTTGCTGTCGAGGAGCTCCGGCGCTACCGCCATGAAACTGGCAAGTTGCCTCAAATTGTGAGTGTACCGGCCTTCCCAAGGGGCTTGACCCTGCAGCGCGCTGTGCGCCCGGAACGAACTCTCAGATCGAAGCCGTGGAGATCCTTGGTTGTTGCGTTGCTTCGAAACCTAAGCCTTGAGACCTGAAGACCTGAATCCTTAAAAACCAAACCTTGAAACCCTAAACCCCCAACTCCCAACCCCACGCGACATGCCACTCCCTAAACCCCCAATCCCAGAACTTAAGGCACCAAACGAAACACTACAACAAAACAGACCCAAACAAAACAGGAGGGAGCGATGGGCGGCGCTTGAAGATCAGGCCGCTGCTGATTGTTTCAGTTTCCCGCAAAGCCCGACTACCCGTTGACGAACGAAGATGACGCAGTTCACGCTAGGCAATTTACACGGTTTTTTGTTAAACGGGCATTTAGTCTCAGCATGTTTCAGCTCGATGCAACCGGAGCATGCAGACGTCGAGGTAAATGTTGCAGGGTGTGTGGTTTCGATTTTTAGGGCAACCCTATGTCCTTAGGCCCCGTAGCCACAAACTTGAAGCCTTAAACCGCATACCTTGAATCCTGTGCGGCACAAATGCATGGACTAGCCGTGGGAGCTGAGCAACAGGCTCATACAGAAGGTGGCCGGCAGCAAGCATGTCGAAACCATCGCAATCGTGAGTGCGACAAGACAAGAATTCCACTTAGATTCCTAGATACTTGACGAATTAAATGTGTCAAGCTCAGTCAGAAAGTGAGCGCCCAAAACCGCCGGAAATCCTTGAAGCTCGAGACCCAAAGCCCACGCCAAATACCCGAATCCCCAAGCACGAAACCAGACCCTGTTCAACCATTAAACCCTAAAGCCCTGAACCCCTTACTGTAACCTCAGTACCCTAAAGGCCAAGCCCTGAAAACCTACATCCCTCAAAGCGGTAATTCCCCAAGCTTGAAAATCCCCAAAACCCGACAGCGCCAAAGCCCTACAGCGCTAAACAAAGCCCTGCCGCTCCAAGACCCTACAGCCCCAAAGCGGCTAAGCCATGGGAACCTTGAAACCCTGAAACTTCAAACCTTAAAGATACGAAGCAGAGAACCCCCCCTTCAAAAACATACACACCACAAAGCGCTAAAGCCTGAAGCTCTGAAGCCCCGAAGCCCTGAAAACCTGAACCTCTTAAGCCCCAACTCCTTGGAGCCCTCAGGCCCGAAAGCCAACAAAACCCTTCCACCCAAAACAGCGCCAAAGCCCCTAAAGCCCCGAAGCACGGGGTTTAGGGTTGAGAGTTCATCGTTTAGAGTTTCGGGATTAGGGCACTACCTGAGCCCGCAAAGCCCTGAAGCCTAAAACCCTCAAGCCCTGAAGCCCCAAAGCCCTAAAGCCAGAAGCCCTACCACCGCAACCTCTGCAGCCCTAAACCCCCTTAAGCCTTGAATCCCGGAGAGCCTCTCTCTAAAACCATTGTAAACCCCTCTGTAAACCCCTACGAAAGCGTATAGACTTATAAAGGCCCTCGACCTTAACACCCTCAACCCCCAGACCCTAAACCCTAAACTCTAACCCCGAAGCCCCCAAAAAGCCCAAACACCAAAGCCTAAACTCTAAATCTGAACGCCGTAAACCCCAAACCTTAACACCCCAAACCCAACCGGAAAACTCCTAAAACCCTGAACCCTCCGCCCTGAGCCCTAAGCCCTAAACCCTACACTTTCGAAGCCCTAAACCCCCAACCCTAAACCCCGAACCCTTAACCCCAAACCCTACACCCCCAAACCCTTAACCCACCCCAAAGCTCGAATTTCGAATTTCGACCGCCGCGACCTGAGATCGACCACCTCTCGGGGGCCAGGCCGCTCCTACGAGCCCTACCCGAGGCGAGGTGTTTTTGTTTTTTGAAGCACAGGGTGGATTTTTTTCAGTTTTTAGGAGTATATAGTATATAGTCATGTCATTGTTTGAAAAAGGACCTGAATATTGTAAGATGCCGTTGCAGATTTCAAGTATTTTTAAAACAAGTTTTCTCTTCTTGTGGTTGTAGGTCTCGGGGTTAGGATAGGGGCTTTACAGGGTGAACTAAGTAAAGTTTTAGGGTGTGAATTAGGGGCCGTCGGGCACAGGAATGCTGGAGAGTCATAGTTTGTCAGGGCCATCTGGATGATTTAGGTTTAAGGTCTCTGGGATGATTTAGGCTTTCGGGTTTCCGGGGTGTTTGTTTCGGGATTAGGGATGATTCTGCGTCTAAGGTTTGATTCAGTGTGCTTGCACGCTCAGGATTCTGAACTTCAACTACGTAATCTCGAAAGAAACTGAATCGTTCTGGTGTGTCGCTGAGGGGTTCGGGTGACGTCTTGTGTTTCGGCGTGCGGCTGCCTTTACTGATTCAATTGCCTAACTCCTTGAGGTCTTGACCTTCTGACCCTCATTACGCCCTATAAGCCTCACCCCGAAGCCCAAACCCCAAACCCCTGACGTCCTAGACCCCGAAACCCAAATCCAGCCCCAGGGTTCGCCAGAGCCAGCGCCCCCCAATCGGTCGGAGAATTTGGAAGATCCCTGCACGGACCTTGGGTGGTTGAGGGATTGAGGCTTCGGGTTTTCGGTCGTTCGGGTCAATTAGTAGTGCAACATAGGGACCTTAAAACTTATAATTCGGAACCCTCAAAATAGTATAGGTAATTTAATTGCCTGTACTATTTTGGGGGTTCCTTATTATACTTAAGTATAATGGGCCCCAAAACCCTATTCTAATTTCATGTTAATCTCAGGAGTGCTAAGTCTAGAGAAACCATGATTTCCAGAAATAAGAGATAAATAGCATATAAATAGGACTTAAGGGTTTGCAGGAAATAGGAAAGAGATCGGAAAAAAAGGAAAGGCAGTTCAATAGCGGTAATCTTATTGGAAAAATAGGAGAGAATAGGAAAAAATAGGAGAAACCTAGGAAAACACTCGGAATAAAAACTAGGAGAAAAATAGGAATAAAATGGGACAAAAATTGAAAAGGAAAGAAACACCTAGGAAAAATAGGAAACACACACGGCCGCAGGGTGGAAAGTGGCGCGGGGAGTGAGGGCAGGGATTCCTATCTTTCTCCTATTTTTCTCCTATTCTATTTGTATTTCCGAAAAACCAGGATTATGTTCAATCTGACTAGAGTTAGCACAAGAGATTGACATAATTCTAATTGTTAAGGCCCGTACTGTACAGTTGGCATTTTGGTATTTTTTGGTTTCAGCCTTCTGGCTTAATGGTTGGCGGAGTGATTAGGGTTTAGGGTTTAGGGTTTAGGGGTTTCCGAAGATTCAAGGGTGCTTGCATGTAGTGTGTTTTCGGGGCCTAAGTACTACTAGGACTGTATGAGGGGTTTGCTACTTTGACAGGCTAAAACCGTTTTGTGGGGGGCTTTGGGGGTTTCGGAAACTTTCAGGGGCTCCTTCTTAGGAGTACTTAGAATACCGATTTTCGATTCAGGGCTCATTTGCGAGGTCCAGTTGAGGCTGAGGATTATTCGCAGTTTGAGCCAATCATGAAATATGTTGACGAGATGAATGAAGCCAAATGCGGAACCGGCCAATTGGATGTGTGTGAGTACAAAGAGATATGTTGATACCTATTACGCGATTGACGCGATGGGGTTAGCCTCGAGTGAGGTTCTCATTTGCTGCCACGTGGCAAAATCGAAAGCTTGCGCAGTGCGAGCTGTGCAGGGAACCTCAACAGCGCCTGAACATCAGGAGCCATCAGAGAAGGCACGGTTTCACTAGCCTAACAACATGCTGTACTTCTGTGTTAAGAAGGTGAACGGCCATCGGCGCCAACCCCCAAAGCGGGCCACTCGCGGGCTCTGAATTTTGCTGTGTCCAAGGCCTTTAATATGTGTAGGGGTCGGAAGAGCCAAAAGTAGTAACAGAACAACAACAATAATGATGTCCTTTCTTCCTCATGGAAGTATAGTATAGAATACACTACTTTGCTATATAATACAATACGATTCAACGCAAGAATTTACCATACCCCAAACCTATTCTAATGATCAAGATGTCCCTATATGAATTTCTTAAGGGCAAGCCAGGTTTCAGGGGAGTGCAGTAATTGCAATAACCCACTTATGTGGGAGTTTCCGAAAATTAGGGGTACCTTCTTTTGGGGTCCTTACAATTAGGATCCTGCTGCCTAGGGTACTATGTTAGGGTCCCCTATTTTCGGAGACTCCCATGTGGCAGTTTGATCATCCAGTAGGCAGTATGCGTATAGACTTTTTGTAGTACAGGCCCAATTCAGCAAAATGCGAGCAAGCAGTGCGACGGAAATCCCAGACTGGTAGTTCTGCGAGACATTGAGCAGGAGCCCCAAAGCCTAAAACCCCAATCCCAAAACCCCAAACCCAACCCGAAAACCCCAAAACCCTGAACCCTCAGCCCTGAGCCCTAAACCCTACACCGTGGCTTCCGTGGGCCTTGGGCCTTGAGGCATCTTCCATGTGGTGCTCCACAAGCGCTTCCCGGTCATGGCTCCGGCAGTGGTAGAGGCCTGGCCCTATGAGGGTTTACTTTGGGGGTACGACAAGCTTAGGGTCTAATATGGGGGCCTTGGTATTTAGAAGAGGGTTTAAGGGCATAGTAGGCTGTAAGTATATGGAGACTACAAAGGAACCTCACAGGGTATATGTTGATACGGGAATCTGTTGTAGGTTATGAAGGGTCCGGTGGAAAGGGGGTTGAGGGTTGAATAGGTTTTAGTCTAGATTGGGGATTGCCGTTTAAGGGTCCTCATATGTGTGTTTTTGTGTGTGTGTGCATTTTTTTTTTGTCGAGTTTGGGGTCCAGATTGTAGGGGTTTAAGGGAGGGTTGCGGTTAAGGTCCACGTATCAGGGTTGACGGGCTAAGGGATTTCAGCTTAAGGCTTTGGGGTTAGCAAAACTTAAAACCTCCCGATCTCTAGCTCTAGATCCAAACCCACAGACACAAAGCCATAATATGGGGGCCTAAATAACTACCCATACTATTTTGGGGGTTCCCTTGTTTTGAATATAGTACAATGGGCCCCAAAGCCCTATTCTACTTATTAAGGCCTCTATAGTAAAGCCTTCAACCAAGGCAGCAGGACTCCCATCCCAAGCTGAAGTAAAGCAGCCTCTTGCTTTGGGCTTTTGAGAAGTTCGAAGGGGAGTGGGGTTCGAGGTTTTGGGGTTTTTGGGGTGGGTCTCCACAGAGTCGGAATCTAGTAATGAAGTTCCGACTGCCCCCAAGCTTGGTTAGGATTGAGGGCTTACCTGCATTGCGATGTCATTGCTTGTGGTTCAGGTTGAAGGCCTTAGGCCGGGAAGCATGACTGCAAACTCCATACAGAGCTTCCTACAAGCACCCCACAATGCCTTACGTCCAACCCAAAACCCTCATTGTAGGACTTAGGCCCTAAGCCCAACAAAGTCCGATGTGGCTATGTCCCCAGATTCAAGGTGAGACCCCGCAACCACCCCCCCCCCCCGCTGCTACACTCAATAATTCAGAACCCAAACCTGAGAGAAGCCGTGAACCTCAAGCCGCTGAACCTGAGCCGAAGAATGCCTGGAAGGCCTTTGCCTCCTACTTTGGCCTCGGAGCCTTGACACAGCCGCTTGGCGCAGAGCTTTCCGTTTCGGGTTGGGGTTGTGACAGCTTAGGGTTCATTTCACATCACCATGGCACCAGAAAAGCCAAAGGACAGTGTCCCAAAAAGGGCGTGTAAACGGCGTACAATGAAGACTGTTGGCTAAGAGAGTTTCAGGTACCCACATTAAGCCCTAAGCCCGAAATGCTAAACCCAAACTCACAGCCTCAAACCCTATTAATCCCGAGCCCATACCCCGAAACCCTGAACCCTAAGCCTTGAGCTGTAATGAACCCTACACCCTAGGACGGTTTAGGGTTTCGGGTTTAGGGTCTACTTAACTCTTGTTCTTGGCTTCCCAGGTCTCGAGTTATGGTGTTTCTGTGTCGAAGAATCAGTAATGGTCAGTATCCCCCCGAGCAGTAGTCCCTGTAGTAGGAACTAAGGACCCAAATCCGCTTCTCTTTATTTAGACCTCATATATATATATATATATATATATATTATGTGGGTTTCAGGCTGTCAGGTTTGTAGTGGGATTCGGGTATAGTGTTTAAGGGCTTGGCTTGCATGCTCAAGTTGCAGCGCGCAGGGTTCCAGGCTTCAACAGTCAGGCCCTACGCCCGCCAGCCACACCCTAAGCCCTAAACCCCTACAGGACCCCGACAGCACATACTTCAGCAGACTTATGGAAGCTTACCGATACAAGCTGTACACTAAAGCCGTATTATGTGGTGCCCTCTGGTGTTTGCTAGGCTTTCGCTGAGCTTCTAGCCCTAATCCTTCTGGACCTCGAGCCCAAACCGTAGACCCTGAACCCTAAACCCTAAACCCCAACACCCTAGAGGGTGTGTTTGCTCGCACTTTGTGCAGAAGGCTGAGCTCCAAAACGAACCCGCTGGCGAATACAGCACAGTAAATCACACAGTAAGCCCAAACCTGGTGAAAGTTTCGCCGAGCGTTGGCAGCGCTGCCACAGCGATGCTGGTGATGAGGCAGCAAAATCCGCGAGCTTGCACGCAAGGTCTCCGGTGTCGCTCGAAAAACCCGACATGCTTATGGGGAGTATGTGCAAGTTACAAAACTTGTCGTTTCACTGCATGGAAGCAGTGTTCGGGTGACCTTCCGGCCGCATGATCAAACACAGGTTCTTGAGCAAACGGTTTTTGCAGCTTTTCGAATGCGTCTTTTCAAAACGGTCTAGTTGTAGGGCTTGGTTGTCAGCCGCCAGACTTTGCGGATGCCTGGCTCGGACCTCGATTCTTGTGGGTAGTTCACGCCTGGATGAAACGAGGCACTGGGGTGGAGTCTTCTGAGTGGGTTGGCATCTTGGAGCTTTATTTGCATTCCAAATTTCGTAGTTTCTACAGGATAGCTGGCCCAAGTCAACGTGGCAGCATGGAATACTGGCAGATTGCCTTCGACTTTACAGATGGGCTCAGTGCCGCAAGCTTTCATCTGCAAAACTGATTACCCTTCCCTGGCCCTGGCAGGCCGTTGCTTGGTAAGCAAGCTACTGTTTTCTTGCACGTGTCTACAGATGTATGTAAACGGCTTGAGATTGAAATGAGGATCGAGCGACGTCAGACTCTGCAACTTTTTGCGCGTGCAGTGCCAGTGGCATCAGTGCGCATTGAGCCAGCGGAGTTGTTTTTGCGGTTGACGCCGAAGGTGTTGGGATGTTGATGTGTGGGGCTTCGTGACTTTCTGGCTTCCGCACAAAAGCGTCCTGGTCTAAAGTTAAGATGGGTATATAATTCGGTGACTCCTTCCTCATGCCGACGTTCTTCAATGTCCCGCATCCGATTCTCAGAGCAGTGGCTAGTGAAAACAGATCCATATCGCCCAGCCAGGAGCCCTTAACAGGCGGGCGGGTGGGTGGGTGGGTCGGTGGTGGCTGCGTGTCTGCCGCTGGGTGGCTGGCTGGCTGGGGGGGTGGGTGGGTGGATGGGTGGGCGGCGTGCACGTGTGTGGGCTTGTCGCGCAGTGCAGACGGTGTAAAGCCCCAGACAATGATGTGGGGAGGTAGAACCACAGCACCACAACGAAATCACCGCCGAATCACAGCCAACTCACTATCCAACTCACAGGCCAATCACACAAACCTTCCTGGAACCCCAGACGGATCCAGGGGATGCTTCCATGGCCTCAGACCGGGCAACTGATAGATGCCGCAGCCTTTGACAGTTTGAGCTTGTGAACACAATGGTGTGGGTCCACCCACCATCACTGGGATATGATATATGTACACCAGTACAGGCACTGCATTGCCCTGTTCCATTGCGTAGTTTTGTTGTGGTTTGGAATTGTTATACAAAGTTGGCAAGATCGCGTGCAGACGGTGCAATACTTGAAATTGTAATCAATTTTGTATTTCGCCCTGTCGGGCGTCTTGGCGTGCTTCTCGCTTAGAGGGTTTGCAGATGTGTTGCACAAACCCCTACAGTAGGTTCTTAGACCCCTAAACCCTAAACCCTAAACCCCAAACGCCAAACCCCTACACCCTAAACCGTAAGCTTTCCATTTGACCCGGAGCCCTCGGAAAAACTTCCCCTTGATTTTGCCACAGGTTAACAGCTGCGGAGCTGCGCCATGTCTGGGTCGCCAAGGCCTTTGCTGGGGGTTCTTCGGTGCTGAGGCCTTGTTCGCAATGCCCGGAGCTCTAAGTGCCCAAAGCCCGAAATCCTAAGACCGATTCACATTTGAACCCTCAAACCCCAAACCTGGAAATCCGAAGACTTGGTCAGACCCTCAGGCCTGTGCCCCAATTCCTGGAGTTTTAATGCCAAAGACCCGGAACCCGACATCTAAAGCCTTTCAGCTCCAAATCTTCAGACCTTATTCAAGCCCTGAACTTAGCCCCAGGTTTTTGGAAACCTTTAAGCTTAAGCCCTCAAGCCCGAAACCTCAAAGACTTGCAGCCTTTGGGTTTTCGGGTTGAGGATTCATACAGATTCGGAATATGCCCATAGTTTGAAATTCTTCACAGTTGTGTACCGAAAACCGGCCCTAATCGTTGTAAGGTTCAAGTTGCCAGCACACGAGTTTTCAATATGGCTAGATCCGGAAGCTGAACGGGTTTCGGGTTTCAGTGTGTAGGAGGCAGCATCTAGGGATCTGATTTCGTCGCGGCTCTTCGCCCAGTATACAGTTCGAAGCCCCTCGCCGCATCAAGCCCTGAGCCCTGAGCCTCTAAGCTCGACACCTCTCAACCCTAAACCCTGAGCAATCCGATCCTAGAGCCTGCATTCTTCAGAGCAGTGGGAGATCTAGGCTTCAGTTTTGTGCGATGAAGCAGCCCTGAACCTTAGACCCTAGATCCCCAAATCGAGATGCTCCGGTTTATACTAGGCTTTAGAATGCAAGATCACAGGCTTCGGGATAACGTTTCAGTTTTCTCAACCCTAAACTTTCCTATCCTAAACCTACTTACTGCTGATCTCTTTGAGAGGTCGCAGCGCTGTGCCCAGCGTGGCCCCTGGGTGTTCTCGTCTTTGCCGAGTTTAGGTTCAGGGTTGCTTTAAAATTCAGTTTTTTGTTTCTTTTGGGTGGTGGCCTGGCTGGGTCATTCGCCGGCATCGTTATGGTTGTTGAGGTGCTGGATTCGGCCTTCGGGTCCCGAGTCTCAAGTTTGTAGCCTTACAGCGGCCCTTGTACCTCATAGTGGCCCCTATAATGTAGGCAGGTCGTTTCTTTGTTCGAAGTGCCCCTCTCGACATGTTCAACAGTTACGAAATCGAGACACTAGACCACCCATCCCAACCGCTGTTGGCACTGACTAGATGCCGCTGTTGCAATAACAGCAATCCGGAAGCAGCAGCAGTTCTGGCAAAGGGCACCCCAAGCGACCAAATCCTGTGTCTCGCGAGATTCCAAGACTACGGCAGTTGCAAGGAACTCCAGAATGGACCACACCACAATTTGGGGGCATACATGGGCATGCCCTGACGCGGCGATGCGGCACCACCTATCCCCCAACCTTACTTTCTTACGGCAAGACGGGGCTTCGATCGTTTTTCTTCTTCAGCTGTCCGGTCTTGCGGGAATGTCTGAAGCTTACGAGACCAGGATAGGGATGCGGGCGACTTGCAGGTAGGCCCCGACCATGATGTTCTTCTACTCCTAGCCTCCAGTTCAGCCAATGTATCCTGACGGGTTTACTATATTGGTCGGAATATCCAATGATATTGCCATTGCCTTATAGTCCCTACATAGGTAAAGTTATCGCACAATAGATCCTAAAACTTTACGTATTCAATTCTAAGGCACTTGCTGTAGAGTTTAGCGTATGTTGGGGATGCAGACTGACTAACCTTACCTTTGGTTAGTAGGGAATGGAGGAATGGGGTACAATTATAACTACTATTACTACCATTCTCCCATTCCCTACTAACCCAAGGTAGGTAACTCATAATCCCCTGCACCTTCCAGTAAAAATTCACAAAGTCTGGGTTATACCTGGAACTCCGCACTGATATGCCGTTCCAGACACCAAGTCGAAGCTCCTACTATAGGGGGCCTAAATAATTAGGGGTTCCTTATGATAGTTATAGTATAATGGGCCAAAGACCCTTTTTCTAATTATTAATTCAGGCCCCTATACAAAACCCTCAATTGTCTCAAGCCCTCAACCCCTTAGACTTTTTTTACAGCAACCCTGCACTTCGTGACGCCTCCTCGTGACAGGTGCCCACGGGCTGGGAGTTCAAGTTCGATGAGACCTCGCTCACGGTGCGCAAACTCCCGTTAAGGGGTGCCCAAAGCTTAGGTTGTAAGGTTTTGGGATTTAGGGATTGGTGGGGTTTAGGTGGCAGCGTTCTGTATGCACGGCAAGTCTAGAGTTTACAGGGCTGCGCAGATCGCGGCTTTTTCAGAGGTAGCTTGGCCCACCAGGGCAAGCTGCAAATCTCGGTTTCGACAGTGGGTGGTTGGCTGTGAAATCTTCTTCCATCGTCATGGTGACCTAGCTGTCTTGGTTATGGCAACAAGAATAGTAATAGCAACGCGGTAAGCCCGAAACCCTTGAACCTGAACCTAAAGCCTAACTTAAACCCTCAGCTCTCAAGCCCCCAACATGAAATTTTGCAGAGGCCGTGTTCGTCGACCAAGCCGCCAATGTTGCAGCCCTGCCTCGCTTTTACCGGGTACCGATGATGCCGCGACAGCTATGCATCCCATAATTGGCTATAACACAATGAAATGAAGCTGACATAGTATTTCAACAACAGGCTAATGATAACACACACACACACACATATATATATATATATAAACATATATATATATATATATTTATAAAATTTATATATATATATATGTACGTATATGCACACATGTGCACATCTTCGATGCAAAGGAATCTTAACCATAGCGTTCCATCTTTTCCCGGCCGTTTCGAACCCCAGCATCCTAAACCTTGGAGCTTGCAAACAGCAGCGCCCGAAAGCCCCTCGAACAAGACACCCCTAGCCCTAAACCCTCAACCCCAAACCCTGAGCCCCGACAACTCGAAAGCCCCGAGCCCCAAGCCCCAAACCTTCGTTCCAGGCCTCGAGGCACCATCCTATGGATGCCTTCTTCGCGGGAGCGGGGGAATTGCGTGGATGGTTTCGGGTTTCAGGGTGTGGGATTCAGCGTTTAAGGATTAGGGTTGGGACTTTGGCAAGTTTGGGATGCAGGGTTTCGGGTTTGGGGCTTGTGGGTTTTTTTGGGTTTGGGATTGAGAGCTTAGGATTGCGGTTTAGCGTTGAGGGTCACTTTGGGCTTCTTGGTTTTAGGGGCTTGGAGATTGAGGGTTTTGTGGTTGGGGGTAGCTTTTTGGAGATAGGGCTACTGAGCGAGTATGGGGATGTGGCTTATGGCTTACCGCGCCGGTTATCTGGTGTCCGGTGTGAGAAGCCATTGAAGTCAGACGTGAATATTCAAGCACAGGCACAGGCCAATGGTGAGTTATGACCTGCCAGCTTTGTTTCTTGCACATTTCGACTGCTTGCAGGGTGAACCCGTGTTTTCCATGTCATGTGCTTTTCAAGGAGTCGGCTTTTGCAGTTCCATTTCCCAGGCCTCTGCCCCGCAACCATCCATCGCAACAGTGGCATTTGCAGTAGGCGTCGCCGTCGCACTGTGGCGGTCGCTGTCGCTCCGTCGTTGCTGCCACCTTGCTGGTCATGTCATGTCGCACCAGACTTGTCGAAGTTCTTGTTGCAGTTCCAATCGCAGGACTCTTGGAAAGGCTGCTCTCGCGGCACAGGAGTGTGGAGGCCTCCGCAAGGGCGAAGGGTTCCAAAAGATTCTTCTGCATAGGTCTTTTGCAATGGGACCATTCCTATCCAGGGACATCTGAAACGCAACGTATTCTTTTTGTGCTGGGCTAGAGTCCTTTGCCTACTGAAGCAGAAAAAGGAAAAAACTGCTGGTTTTGCACGGTGAGCCGGAGGATTGAACACTTTGCTGTTCCAAGTATAAATATGCTTGTCAGTCTACGCGAACCAGTCTCCAACGTTTTTGCAGACTTGGGTTTGCAACTCAACAGCTAGAAGCAAGGCCTCACGTCGCCTAAACCCGGGACACAGAAGTTCGCAATGCATTTAAATTCTCACGGTTGGCCCTAACCCTGAACCCCTTTAGGGTGAGGGCCGGGAGCAGAGGACACTCGGAAGGCTATGTACAACCTTCAACCCCAAGCCTTGAAGCCCTAAGCCCCAAACCAGTAAAGCCTTCAATCTGAACCCCCAAAGGCATTAAGCCCTAGACCATCAGACCCTAAAAGCGAAACCCCAATCAAGGCCCGAAGCCGAAACAAGGCCCGGAGCAAAGCCGAAAGAGCAAAGCAGTGGACCCCCGAAAAGCTCAAAGATTTGAGGGGCTTTAGGGTGTTTTCCTGCTGAACAAAGCTCCCAACCCCCTTAGCCCAAGTAAACCTAGCCCAACTAAACTCGAAAATGACAGCCTGAAGCTCCACAATCCAATTTCCGATTATGCCAACCGAACCCCAAGAACCCAAATAAACCTACATCGACAGTCTGCCCCCCTCCACCCAACCACTTTTAGCCGCCCCTAAGCCCCGAACCCTAAACTCTAAGCCCCTAAACCCTAAACCCTCAAACCACTAAACTCGAAACTCAACAAAACAAGTCCCTTTCTTTAGCCCTAAACCCTAAACTCTCAGCACCTAAACCCTAAACCCGAATTTCCTAAACCCCGAAGCCCGAAACTCAACAAAAAACAGCAAGAAGTCCCTGTTCTTTAGCCCTGGCCCAAGAGGCCGCCGAGTCGCAGCGTTCAGCCGAGCCTGTGGCACTTGGGAGCCAGGCTTCTGCCGATGAGGGGGGTGTAATGTAGGGTTTAGGGTTTAGGTTTTAGGGTTTAGGGTTTAGGGTCTTAAAAATTAGAATAGGGTTTTGGGGTTTCCTTACTATGAGGCCTCGGTGTAAGTCTTTGCTTACCCTCGAAAAGCAGTACTGAGCTGCCCGACTTCCAGTGTCAAACAAGCCCTTCAAAGCGATTGTGCTCTGTGGTCCCGTGTGAATCGAGCTATTTTTTCTCTCCTGGCCAAATTTTTGGACACCCCGATGCCCTTTCAGATGGTCTTTTACCTCGACTCCCGCAATGGGGCGCCCTACTGGCTGCAGCTGGGATGCCCGGCTTTTCGGGAAAGGGAAAGAGGACAGCTCTTTGGTCCTTGAAGCTTTGGGCCTCGTTTCACCCGATTCTGGTATCTTGAAGCGGGTTGGCTTGAGTGCGCGTAGCTCAGGAACTACACCGAGAGCTACTAGGTGCACGTATTCGGCCGTAGGAGACGACAGGCATCCAGTCACTGTATCCTAGGCTCGCTTGTTACGGAGCTTAATTCGAGTTGTCATAATGAGGAAGGCATCGTGTTTGTTTACAGCCGGAGCTGAAAATGCGGTCCGTATCTGGGCTCGGGAACACCTCGAAAGCACAATGGTACTTAAGGCACCAAGTTGTCAGGTAGTGAAGCCCCAAAGCCTAAACCCAAAAGCCGACATCCCCAGCCTTTCACCCCTAAACTTAAACAAATGGGGCGCAGAGGTTCAGGGTTCTGGACTTGGGGTTCGAGGACAAACCCCAGCCGAACACCTTGACTTTGAGGCTTAAGCAACTCCGAGGCCCAATTCCCTAAATCCTGAACATGCCCTCAACCCGAAATCCAGACCCTAAGTTCTCGTGGCCCTGAGGTACGGCACCGGGAAGCCCTGGCAGGGGACGCTTCCGTGGAAGCACAAGAAGTCCCATCAGGCTTGCTGGAGCTCTGGAGAGGAATTTCAGTTTGGGGTTTAGGGTTTGGGCTTTTGGGGTTCCTTTCGAGGTCTCAGAAATACAGCACCTGCTTGTTGAGTCGGTGTTGAGAGTGGAGAGATCGGCGGGGAACCTCGCGGCATCTCATGACTCCGATGGAAGTTCAGCGTATCTGTATCTACGTAGAACACTACCTCTGTCTTAGTTATAGCTATAGCTCAGGCAGCCGCAATGAAAAGCCGGGACGTGAATAACTCTGCGAGAATTGCAGATATCTTTAGCCCTAACCCAGAGCCCAAAAACCAAAATGATTTGGTAACAGAAAATTCAACCCGAAGCTGAACCCAAGCCGAGAGAAGACGTTAAAGAAGCCTTGCTACAGGGGTCGGCAAATTGAATGTTAGTATTGCTTTATGCTCCATGTCATATTTGTGATATGTATTATACCCGAAGCTTTATGCCCCTTCATGGTTTTTAAGATACCCAAGACTTTAATTCTGACTGTCAAGGCCCCTATGGTATGTAAGCAGGCGCCACCGCCAAAGCCTCGGCCTCTGTCGGCCAAGCTACAGCCACCAACGCCAGATGCAGGCCGGAAAGAGAAAGATCGGGTTTGGGATTTAGGGCTTGGAGTTTAGGGTTCAGGGGTTTGCAGGGCGTCGCAGTAGGGGGGTTCAGGTAGGACCTTTCAGTTTGGGGGTGCCCTCAGCGCGAAGCAAAGCGGAAGTAGTGACGCCTGGAAGCCTTAAACGAATCCTTACACACTCTTAAACCAATATGTAAAACACCCCCTTGAACCCCAATAGGGGCCTAAATAACCATGTTAAGTTTAGTGTACAAAAGCCTGTTCCAGTTATTACGGCCCTCATCATAACCATCACCATAATAATAATCGTCGTAGTAGTAGTAGTAGTACTAATAATAATAATGATTATCGTCATACGATCCTAAACCCTAAACCCTAAGCCCTAAACCCTACCGTGCTTCGGAGGCTCCCGGGCCGGCGGAGGCGTGGGGCTGCGGGATGCCGCAAACGTGCCCGGCCGGCGGCGAGCCTGGGGTGTTCGCTCGGGGTTTAGGGGGTTTAGGGTTCAGGGTTTAGCTTGTAAGGGTTTAGGGGTTTAGGGTTTAGGGGTTCCCTCATACGGGTTTAGGGCTTAGGGGTTTCGTGTTTAGGGGTTGCCTTATCAGGGTTAGGGTTTTCAAGAAGGCTTTAACTTTGGGTTTAGGCTTGGGCTTAGGGTGTTTTGTGAGGCTTGCTCAGGGTTTCGGAGTTTGCAGCTCTGGTCTTGGGCTGCCAGTGTTCGAGTTTAGGGTTCAGGGTGCATGCCTCTTATTATATGTTCTTCTGTTTGGCGCTAAGATCTAAACCCTGAACCCCAAAGCCTAGAACCCTAAGCCGGTCCCCCCCCAAATGGGACTTTCCGAAAATAAGGGGTACGTACCTTATTCTGGGGTCCTTATAATAAGGATCCTACTATCTAGGGTACTATATGAGGCCCCCCTATTTTCGGAAACTCCTAAACCCTCTATAAACCCTACACCCTTTATAGAACCCTTGTAGATCCCTTTAAGGAAGCCTTAAAGGATCCGTTTATTAGGCTCCCCTATTTTCGGAAACTCCCAAAATGTCTTTGGTTTCGAGGCTTTGCGAGTTGGGCTTCGGCCGGAGCAGAAGGCTCAGGACCTGAACTCCAAGGGCTCTTCGGCCCCGAAGCCCTGAGTGGGCCCTCCACCCTACACCCCAAAGAGTAGATATACTGCATATATATATATAGATATAGATATAGGCTCATATTTGTATAGATATAGGCTCATATAGATATAGATACATGTAGAACCCAAACCCACCAGCCCTAACCCTAGAACTTTGGGAGTTCAGGGTTTGGGGTTGCGTCTCGAGCCCGAGACCCAACACACCCCACGTCGGTCGAACGCTGCCTAGGTTCGACCTTAGCCTTCGAGCCGCTGCAACACAGGCGTTCTGAGGGGGGGAGAAGAATTCCCCAGTTGCTTGGCATTTAGGGTTCTATATTAGGGTCCCCCACGTTCCTAAACTCCCATATCACCGTGACGAGGAGCCAAATCTCAACTTTCGCAATTTTCTAAAAAACAACTTAGAGCAGTAACCAGCAGCCAATTTTAAGCATTTCCTGCCTTTCTGAAAAGTCTCTCACCCTGAGCCCCAACAGCTTCGGAGCCCTGCAGCCAGGGCCCAGGCGGTGCTCCACCGCAGCCGGTGCCGAAGACGCCACAGCCACCGCCGACGCCTCCAAGCCTGACCCCGAAGCCCGAGCCCCAACGAGACTCAGGCTTTCCGGGAGTTAAGGGGTTTAGGGCTTTTGGGTTGAGAGATTTTATGGGGTTTACAGTTTTGGGGGTTTGGGGTTTGTTCACTCTGCCCGGGCTGGAGCGTGTCGGGCGCATCCGTGTCAGACTGGCGCAGATGCGATGCGGCCGTGGAAGCCACGATGTGCAGCCTTGGTGAGTGACAGGGACGGCGCGAGTGCACCTCCATGTCAATTAGCAAGGTTTTCTCCGAACTTACACCCTCAGCCAAAAGCTGCCGAAGCCCTCATCAGCCACGGCGTATGCGGTGTCTGCAACACCGGCCTCTGCCGTGACCTGCCTGGCCATGGCGCCCAAAAGCACGAGCATAGGGTGTAGGATTCTCTGAAGAAAGACCCGATAGACACATGTTACTAAAGCCTACGCCCTAAATTCTTATTAAGCCATAAACCCTAAGTATGCACTAAGCCATACTCCGTAAAAACTACGCCCTATGTAACCCCTGAGCCCTAAAGTGGGCTTTCGATGTAAAGGGAAGCTTTTGGTTGATTCCGGACTTCGAGCCTGAGGCTGAGGTTTCCGGGTGCCAGTAGCGGGTCGGGAACGAAGCCTCCACTCTGATTATGATGACGATGATGATGCTGATGCTCATGACTATGGCTGTGGCTACGAAAAGATTATAGTCAATTTGGATTAGGTTTCGGACTCGATATATGGTACTGCTACTGGTTGTGGTTGTGGCTACCGATGGTGATGACGATGATGACGATGCTGCCAATGATTCCTTTGATGACCATGACGACAGCGAGGAAGAAGACAAGGAACGGAGACGATGACTACAAGTATTACACATGGTCCCACAATGTAGGCCCGAAACATCATGGGGGAGGGTTTCCTGAGCGTGCCCCATTTCCGTTGCACGTTCCCCATTTTGCGGTTTTGGGGCCTCTAACATACTAAGCCCTGCAAGCCCAAAGCCTCTACGTCTCTACGTTCTAGCCGCTCCCAGGCAGGATGACACAGACGTCGATGCCGTTGGTGTTGCACGCGGCCTAGAAACTATGCTTCAGTGCTCTAATCGTGAATCTGGGAAAGCTGCAGGTGCAGGATTGAGGGCCGCTTCCGAGCTTTCCGTTCCTTCAGGGCTTCCTGCAAGCTTTCACTTTATAGTAGTTACTACTTAGTAGTTTCGCCACTTTCAACAAAGCTTTCCGTCTCGAAGGCCTCCCTCAGGAAGATGTTACCTGGTGTAGATGGAAGCTGTTCTGTCTGTTCTGTTTGCGCGCTGTCCTTTGAAGGCTTTAGCCAACCCTCAACCTCAAACGCCCAATATAGGGGCCTTACTAATTACCAATGCTATTTTGGGGGGTTCCTGATTATAATTCTAGTAAAATGGCCCCCAAAACCCGATTCTAATTGTTAAGGCCCCTACATTACATCCTGAACTCCGACAGTCTGAGCCCTCAGCCCGTAAGTTGCGCAACAGTCGAACGATAATATAGGGGCCTTAATAACTAGACTAGGGTGTTTTGGGAGTTCCTTGTTATAGTTATAGTATAATATACCCCCAAACCCTATTCTGTTCATTAAGGCGCCTACGTTACAGCTCGGCTAAGTCCCCTGCGGAGGCATCCGCGGAAGCATCGGAGGATGGCTCTGAGGCGGCGGTTGTTCTGCAATCAGCTCATATAGAGGTCAGAACAAGTAGTCAATTCCGTATCCGACACGCAAAACTTAGGTTCACCTGTGTGAGAATGCACCTCAACACCCGATTCTTGGCACTAAGGCCCCTATGTTGGGTCTATGCGGTAGCAACAGCAAACATGACTTGCAACGACTGCTACGCTTATCATTGACATGAGAGTTCCCGAAGAACAGGGGACCGTTTCGAAACCCTAATTAGCTGGAACCCCTTGTTAAGAAGACTTCTATATGTAAGGTACGCTTAATTCCTAACAGCTCCCACGTGGCGATTGCGGCTGCTAGAAAGTTATCACTACTTTTGTGTTGGAGCCCTGTGCACAAAAAAAGTGTAAGCGGTCAGTTGCCGGCCTGCTACATTGACCTGATCGGTTTATGGTTTTTCTTTTAGCTTGCAGACCATGACAACGGCCCGTTCAGTAGTCTGCTGACTAGGCTTGGGTTTCCAATCGGTCATGCTGTTCTTTGCGTGCTGGGACAGGCGGCTGATGATGCGAGCTGCACAGTCGAAAGCGCTGAGGCACAGGAAATCCAGTCTCAAAAGAACGCAAGTTTCAAACTGTCGCTTCGTTGTGTAGTGTGTGAATTGCGAAAGAGGTTGGGAAAGAAGGCGCAGGATGAAGTCGCACTCATGACCGCAGGTCAAAGAAGATGCTGCAAGAAGGCCGAGTTCGCATGAGGCGTCTGCTTCGTAAGCAAGTTCGATTGCCTGCAGTGGCAGCTTAGAAGAACTTGCAGCGTCCTGTGCAGGTGCCTGCTTCAAGGACGTCTGAGGCATCTGAAGACGGCGAAGTTCTGCCATCGGAGCCCCAAGTGGAGCCCGTGGCTGCGGCAGTGGATGAGCGAGCGGAAGGGCCAGGCGATGTTCCGGATCCCAGCACCCCTTCAGGGGGCCCTCCGCTTGCAGACGAAGGTGCTGTCGCCACAGCTACCGAGACGGAACCGGTTGCGGATCCACCTGAGACCACAGATGTAAGCCAAGAGCAGGAGGGCTCTCCTGAGCAACTCCGGCCTGCAGAGGAGTTAGAGCCACAGGAGACACAAGTTCCGCGCGGGCCACAAAAGCCACAGGAACCTCTGGAAGCTGAGAGCACAGCTATTGAGGAGACGGCGCCGCCTCCCCCTGAAACTGCAGAGCCACCAGAGCCGCCAGGGCCAGCCCCGGCCCCGCCTCCAGAAGAGACCACGGAGGAGGCCGAGGGGACCGAGTCTTCGAAGGCTCAGGAGCTGCCGTTTCTTCCCAGCGATGCGGCCGAAGCCGGGAAGAAGGCCCTTGCGCCCCACTGGTCGCAGCGAGGTGGGGATCAAAGATGGGGCCATGGATAGGAGAGCACCTGACGGGGACACATGAAGCACCAAGCACCGTAGAATCGCATGAGAACCTGCCAACGGCCAGGTGGGAAGTGGCAGACGCGGGGGTCGAGGCTCAGCAGTGACGAAGAAGGTGAGCTCGATGATGACGAGGAGGCGCCGCGAGCACCGACAGAGAGCAACATCAGCAGGATCAGCAGTAGCACCATCCAGCACGAGCAGCAACAAGTAGACTAGCTGCAACAGCATGCAAATTCAAGAGAGACACCAGCTTAACGAGCAACAACTTCAATCATCACTTCAGTCAGAAGCATGCCCACAGGCAGGTGCAGTTACATCTGGTAGCTAGAATGACCATCAACCAGTCGTGTTCTCAAGATTCCAGGGTGCTCCTACTTGCCATACTCATCGCAAATCATAACCACTACGAGTGGCAAACAACTCAACCTGAAACAAATTAAGCAGTCTTAGCTGCAATCGTCTTTTCACGACAAGTCTGGGCGTTGTATCAGATTGCATAGTGGATTCCTTTTGGCGACTGATGGCCCTCATAGAATCTTAAAAGTAATCCTAACGGCTACTCCCAAACCTTCACGTTTTCAGTCTCCGTGTTTATAGGAACCGAGCCCTGCGCTGCAACCCTGATGACCCTACAGTGCAGGTGTGATCTGCTATTTTCGATAAGAGTTTCCCTCAACATGATGCGCTTTCAGTTGTCCGTGCGCGAGACGAAATTGTGAATTCCTAACTCGACACTGAAACTGGCCATGAATTTCTCCTTGGTGAAGGCACAACGCCGGAAAATCGAGCGGGCGCAGCGCGCGGCGGAGCGACGGGCCAAATCCGGCAAATTGAAGGACAAATATATGCTCAGAGTCTAGGGTTCAGTGGAGTGTGGACTGTTCAAGGCGGCTGTGAGAAAGATGAGGACGAAGTTACATGACGCACTGAAGTAGTACTTGGCAGCTAACATCATGAAGTGAACGTAGTAGCCTGCGGTGCTAGGCAGCAGCAGCAGGAGGAGTAGTAGTTGTAGCTTTATTGTCGTTGTAGTTGTAGTGTTAGCGGTAGCGGTAGTAGTAGTGGTGGTGGTGGCGGTGGTGGTGGTGGTGGTAGTGGTAGTATCATTACTATTAGTAGTCGTAGTCGTAGTCGTAGTTGTACTCGTAGTCGTTTAGTAGTACTTGTAGTAAGTCGCAGTTGTTGTACTAGTTGGGTAAGGGAAGAGAGTGGACTAGGAGCGAACCTAGCCAGAAGAAGCGGCAAGAGTGGCAAGACTGCTCCAGGGCTTAGGAAGTTTCGAAGTACGTGCCAAAGGACGCCGTGGCGCGATTCCAGTCGGATGAGGACCGGTGGATCTGGGTTTTCCGGTTGCTGTCTGTTTCGAGTTTCAGTTTTCGAATCCTGGATCCTTCTGGCTCTTCTTTAATGCTCGAACATCCTCCGCTTGGATCCATGACTGCAGAGGCCCGAGCCCTCAACACCAACTTCCAGCCCCAGGGCACATCCTGAAACCCATTCCCCTAGGCCCCCCAAGCCTCCCAGCCAAGACCCTACCCCTCGGCCCTCAGAATAACCGTTAAGCCAAGCCCCGAAAGAAGCCTTAAAGCCTGAGCTCTTCGACTTCAAAAGCAGAAAGCCAACCCTTACACTATTCAAACCTCTACGCCTGAAATCCTTATACCCTAGACCCCAAGTCTCCAGACACCAAAACCCCAAGGCCCAATACCCTAAACCCCGACCATATAACCCGAACGCTCGCAGACCCCAATTCGCTTCCCAAACTCTCAATCCTGAACCTGCACCCATTTAACAACATAGAAACCCTGAGAAATCTTTACTTAACAACGAGCCTTCAAACCAAAAACACGCCAAAAACATGGTCTTATTGAACACATCTTCACTCATTCCTAACAGCTAGAAAAAGCGATTTGAGGGCTTCAATCCCGCTGTTTCAGGCTCAATGGGCCTGAAGTAGTGGCAGTGCCATGACATTTGGGACCTTATCAAGCACTGTTGAGCGATTCTACTTTGGGGGTCCCCCTTGTGAGTGAGGTCCCGCCTCACACCCTTTCTGATAACTTGAAGTGACAAAACGCAAACTATGGTAAACCCTTGTGGGTAGCAAAACCGGGGACCCGATATAACCCTTAAGAGAACCTTTCTAGAGTTATAAGAAGACCTGTAGAGCTCTTCATAGAACCCCTGTAATCCTTTAAGACTCCTTATAGGACCTTTGAAGAAAACTATACAAAACACCTTATAGAACCTTTGCAAAAAACATCATTCAAAGCCGCCTATCATCTTTGGTGAAGGAGAGCCAGGGCCCAGCAGGACCCCGGCTATCGCCCCGGAGCGCCGCTGCCTCAAGGGCGCGCTAAGGTTTCGGCTGGGCTGGTTTGGGGGGGGCTCAGGGTGGGCTTGGTTTGAGGGTTCAGGACACAGCTTGAGAGACTTGTGGTTTGGGGATGTTTGGGGTTTGGGAGGAGTTCGTGTCTTCACGTGAGGGTTGTGTGGGATTTGGGCTGTTGCTTCCGGATGTCGGCGAGGCTTCTATGATGTTCCACCGACGGTGTCTGTCTTACCCAAAGATTACGTGGTATTGTGGTGCGAATGCCGCGTGTTGTTCCGGAATCTCTTGCTTTTGCAGGGTCTGAGGTCAGCTAACCCTCAAGCCCTAAAACCCTAGACCCGAAAGCCCTAAGCCGCAAACCCTCCTTTGTTGCTTCAACCTGACGGCCTCTTCAAAATCCCGATCCCAACCCCATTTCAACCCTCACCGATTTAACATCCTTCGAAGGTCAACAAAGCCCTTGGCGGAAACAGGCCAAGTCCTTCACAAGATCCCACGAAGCCCACGCGAGACCCATATAGAACCCGACAAAGCCGCGTTCAAAGCTTCATAAGACCCCTTAGGGCCATGATGAGAGTTTGACTGGAACAGCCTAAAGATCAAGAACCCTGTTACCTTATAGTATCCTTATACGCGTACGGTAGCCTCATAGTACCCTCATATCACTCATAGTGTTCTTAGAGAGCCCTTACAGAGCCCTTGTGGCAATATAGGGGCTTCAATAATTACCTATACTATTTTGGGGCCCCTTTTTTGTAATTCTAGTATAATGGGCCCCAAAACCCTATTCTAATTATTAAGGCCCCTACATCATAGTACCCTTATAGTAGCCCTTTTAGTAACCCTGATAGACCCCTTTAAAGGAAGGAACCCTATTCTAATTACTAAGGCCCCTGTATTACTCTCAGGCTACGCTCTTTCGCTTGGCCGGGGAGCTTCAGACTGCACCGGCCTCCGATGCGCCCACGCTGCTGGGGATCCTCCAGGCGCTGGGCTGGGATGTAGGGTGTAGGGGTTAAGGTTTGGGCTTTTAGGGTTTAGGGTTTCAGGGCTGGGCTTTAGGGTTCATGGCTTGAATTGGGGGTGCAGGGTTCGGGTTTGAGGTTCGGGGTCTGGGATTTGGGGAAGAAGTTGGGGTTGAAAGGATTTAGTGTTTGGCGTTTAGGACGCCCGATTGGAGGCTTAGGACTTAGGACAGCCAAACAAGCGTTCAAGCTTCAGGCAGCTGATAGCCCACCCAATCTTGTCGTACCCTCATAAGTAGCCTTATGGTAATTACCCTTGAAGCTCCGAGCCGCAAACTCCAAACTCCATGAAACTCGCCTAAGCACACTCCAATCCCCATGCCCCCACACCCCCAACATCCTGCGAGCAGGAGCTCGAGCGCCTGCCAGCTACAGTCGACCTCCTCAGGCTTGGTCACCGTTCTTTCGTGTTTGGGGTTTGGGGTTTAGGGTTTAGGCCCGAAGTAGCATGGACCAATGGAAGATCGTCGGGGCTTTTCAGGTTCTCTTCAAAACGCCTGTTGTGGAAGGCGACGTTAAGGAACAGGATTTACGGTTCGGGTGCAAGCACTACGGGCCTGGTGTGTAAAGCGTACATACCCGAAAAGGTTGTTCTGAATCGAGCAGTCATGTTCAAAGAACCCGACAGTTAGACCAGGATTACCGGGCAGGAGGCGGTGGCTTATGTCATCATTGCATTGACATGGTCCAGGAGCGCTAGGTTGCTCTACTCCTTAGCTATGGGTTCTAGCCGACAACTTACCGGGAAGTCCAAACCGCGAAATCTCAGACATGAAAGTTCGATCTATACTAGCAGGACCTGGGCACAAAGTGCACCGTTTAAGGTTTGACAGCTTTGGGTTGGTGACTGGAGGCTGAATTCACGAAGGCGAGGATGAATGTAGCTCCCAAAACCATAAACTCCATAAACTTAAACACCAGTATCGAGTTCTGAATGATAACTACTTCCCTTGATGGTGCCTCCATGACTATGGTATGGTATGCTCCAAAACCCTGTTCTGACCATAGAATAAGGCCTAGAATAGGCCCCGAGCCGGCTGAGCCACCTTTCCGCCAGGCAAACTCAGCTTGGAGTTATCACGCAGCCGTTCAAGGACTGTCGAGTAGTAGGGGTTAGAGTCTCGAGCAAAAGCTCCGAGCACTAAAGGAACCCTGAAGGAATCGACAGAACAACTCTTAGGGGAAGCCTTTAAGGGAACTCTGAAAAGAACCCCGTCTAGAAATTGAAGCATAAGAACTCCGAAAGCTGGGCCTTTGGGGTTTGGGCCCCAACCTTAGCAAAGGCCAGTAAAGGAGCCCTAGCCGACTTTGAATGCCCACAGCGGCAGCACCCTCATCACCTCCAGAGTTTTGTAGAAAAGTGGCACTCTTGCGCCGAGATCGCCCCCCAAAAAACCTCTTGCTCTAGCTCCATAACCTCCGAAGCTGCAAAGCCATAACAGAACTTGAGGCCCATTGTCCCGAGCTCTGGCGTGAGCCCCTGAAACTTTCCTTGCCCCTCAAGCCCAAACCTTGCACCCTGAACTAACCTCCCTCAACCTGTCCCGAACCCTGAAGGCTGAACCCGGAGCCCGAAGCCCTGAACCCTAAACCGTGAGCCTTACATTCAAACTTTCCCCTAGTGCCCCCCGAGTGTAGACCCTAAACGGCAGAATCACACTTCAGGAGACAAAAACCACTCAACCCCTGCCGTTTAGAAGCCGATACAAACCCTTTAAAACCCGAGAAGCAAACCCGATAAGAACAATCTATCCCTTATAAACCCCTTGTCTAAACCCTGATTAACACACTCGATGAAACAGCTCGTAAACCTGTAAAAAGAACTAAACCCCTCAACCTTAAACCGATCCTTCAACCCGAAACCATTAAAACCCTAAACCCTAAACCCCAAACCCAGAAATTCGAAACTCTAAAGCCTAAAACCCTAAATCCTAAACCCTGAGCCCTACTACAGGACCACGGGGATCCTGAGGTTCGCGCCTTGGCCAAGCGCCTGAGGCGTGCCGGCGCCCTCGGAGTTCTGGTTTCGAGTAAATTTGGGGCTTCAGGGTTTTAGGCTTTGGGGTTTAGTAACCCCTAACCATAAATATCCAAAGCCCCTAAACCCTAAATCCAAAGCACCTAAACCCTAAATCCAAAACACCTACACCTTTTTTTCTAAAAAAACCTAAACCCAAAATCCACAAGAAAGAGACGAAAACCAGGACCAGCCCGCACAATTCCGTATTCAGCCAGCCCAGCCCAGTCTCCCCACCCCCAGCCTCTCAGCCTCCTTGTTCTTCTTGCTGATGTGTACAATGACCACAGTTGGCTATGACGAGTGTCCGAACCTGGCCAAATGGTGGGCAGCAGGGGTGCGGAGGGGGTAGTGATGTTTGGTGTACACAGACTTGTGCGGCTTTGGGCCTGAGTTTGGCTCCTTCCTTCACTTGCTTGGCCCAGAGCTGCAGGATCTACAGACGGTCGCAACAAATCCACATGTCTTTAGACAAGCAAGCAGACGGACAGATGTGAGCCTTGCCCGATGCACGTTGCTCGGCCCTGCGCCGTTGTACTCTCGACATGCTTAGCAGGTAACCAGCTTCGGTCTTACAGCTGGAAGGTCGTCATTTCTATCAGGCATGCGCTGAGCGTCGGAAACTCCACCGCCATGCAGTTGCTGTCTGTTTTGGCACTGGTGCGAAAGTTGAGGCACGTGCTGCAGCTGCTGCGGCTGTTGCTACATCATGTTGCGTGTGTTTGTAATTTTTCGGCCGGCCTCAGATGGCGGAAGACTTTCTGGAAAGCAGCCGGCAGAGGCAACCTGCTGAGGTTTGCAGGCAGAGCTTGCAGAGCTTGCAGGCCGTGTAGACCAAGATGATGCGTTTGGCGGGGTCTCTCAGGCCTTCAGCTCTGGCATGTGACGTCCTGTGACTTTCTTGCAAGCAAGCTTTACGGTGTGAGTGCTTGGAACTTGGCAAGGGCAGGAGCGGGAGCATGGGTGCAGAGATGGAAGTCAATGTGGCTTCTTTGCTTCAGCCCCCCAAGGGATGCTTAGCATCAGATGTGACAGCAAGAATCGACATCAGCGACTTTTATGATTGCTGCTGGCTGAAAGTGAAGGCGCAATCCTCTGCAAGCAAGGTGTAGTGCTGTAAATGCACATCATATGGAAGTGCACAGTGCTTCGGTGACAGTACTTCGGTGACAGTATTTGGGCCTCCTCAGAGCGAGGCTCTTCAGGCCTTAGGCCCCCCCGCTGATGCCGGTGATGCTCCCTGCCCCGCTTTGGGCCCTGCTGACTCTGATCCTTTCCGCTCCACAGCCCACCAGTTCCAAGACTTAGGCCATGATTGCTGCAGAAGGTCAACCAGTTGTTGGAGTATTAGCGTTTGAGCTCACCGGCAGCGCGACTCTAGTCAGCTAGGCGGGTGGCCAAAAAACGGCCTTGCCCGAGAGCCCCGAAGACACCACAAGAGCGGCAGGTCGCTTCCGCTCTGGCGATTCTATACGATTTGTTATTACAGTTTTCGAGGTTGAAGAAGGTCTTTTTGGGGTTAGGGTTTAGGGTTTGTTTGAGTGAGCCTTGTTCGACTGACGTGTGCCAGCAGGACTGGACAAAGATTCTCTCCGTGGTGGACAGTGCTTCTACCTGCGAGGCTTTGCAAAAACTCTCTGGCCCACTCGCATTCCGAAGCGCCTTGGTCCTAGCCGCCTATACTAAACCCTGTTGGTTATTTTCCTTCCTCTGAATCTTCACATTTTCTTGCGCTCTTTATCCGGTTTAAATGACATTGGGGGTGGAAACAGCGTCTGCTCCACTGCTCCGCTCCGTTGCTCCGTACTCCGCTCCGAGGTTTAGGGCTAGGGGTTTAAGGGTTTAGGCTTTAGGGTAACGCAACGTCGCAAAGCCATTTCCGGACGGAGCGCCGCGTTGGCAACCTGGTGTTATACATTTGGCGCATCTGCATTACACCATTGGCCACCTCTTGCCGTTGCACTTGGCACACCCGTGCGGTCATGTTTCCCACCATTGGCAGCTCTTGCGTTTCTTCTTGAAACATCTGCATAGTCATATTTAGATCATTGGCTACGCTTGAACACACGCTTGGCACATCCGTTTGCTAAGCACCCTCGGCACACTTTTTTCACACGTTCGTAACAGTGAAAACAAACCCTTTGGAAGGCTGTTGCGTTGCACTTGGCACATCCGAGTGGTTGGGCCCTGTACACGTGGCACATCCACGTTGCTATTGGACCATTGGCAAAGTTCGGACCTTATTATTCAGATGCCTGCACCGGAAAGTTGTCGCCTGCTCGACGGATGTTAAGGCTGATGTATGCATGCCTTGAAGTCGTGCTGCGCTGCCATGATCTATGTCCAGCATCGGATTTTTCGAGGATGGCAGTAGTCAACTCAGTAGTCAAGGATGTGGTGTTCGGGATGCGCCCCTCCCTGACGCCCAGCGGGCGTGCCGGGAAGAAGTATTACTGTAAATAGTCGTTGACGGGACGTGCGTCGCAAAGAGTCTCCAGGAATCAGTAACAAGCTCGGCACCATGGTGAGAAACAAGCATGCGTTGCTTGAACACACCGGCGAGCCTTCTGAGCCTTGGCTATAACGGAAAGTTCCAGCAGTTTGCGGGTTTGTTATTCAATTTAGTTTTGGGTGCACGCGCAGTTCTGGCAGTTTCTCATGGACGCTTAGACTACGATTGCCCGAGCAGCCGCAAATGCACTGCTGAGGAGGGTGTAGGAGATCAGGGTGAACAGGAGCTGACGGAGGCGGGTCGACAACGAAGTGCTGCTGGTGTAGGGCTGCCGGCGCCCTGAAAACCGCAAGTTCAGTTTTGGTTTAATGATTTAGTACTCCCACTTCTTGATTCTACTCCAAATATCCAGACCGTACTGTCTGAAACCTTCAACCCTAAACCCAACGAGCCCCTTCCCGAAAGAACCCTATCAAGGGGCCTACATGCTCATGCAGGGGCGACCGTTTGTCCCCTTACCGCTAGCCCTGTTGCCCCTTTGCCCTTGCCCCCTTTATACCCCTTTCCTTGCCGCGTTGCCCCCTTGCCCCCTTGCTTGCCCCCTTGCCCCGCTTGCCCCACTTGCCCTTGCCTGCCCTGGCCTGCAGGTCCCTGCCCCGCCCTGCCCCCCCTTGCCCTGCAAGGGCAGGGCAGGCAGGGCCAAAGCACAAAAACAGTTTCCAGAAGACCGGACACCCAAACCCTACACAACTTCCTAACCCTAAGCCCTAAATCCAAAACCCCAAACCCTATTCAACCATACCCTAGACCCTCCGGTTTCGCACCGTGAATCCGAACACTTTGGTTTTGATGTATGAAACCCTGACCTAGACCCTCCGGCTTCGTGGTGTGAAGTTCCGATATGTTGGTTTTTGCGTACGAAGCCCTAACCTAGACCCTCCGGCTTCGTTTCGCGAAGAGCCGATCCGATGGTGTTTGCATACGAAACACTAACCTAGACCTTCCGGCTGCGTGTCGTGGTTTGGGGGTTTTAGGCTTGGGGGCTTTCAGTTGAGGGAGGTTTAGGGAGGGTTGAAGATAAGTTCGGGCTTTGCGTTTTTAGGGTTTTTGGTGAAGTCGGGGCTTTGGTTCCTTTGGGTTGCTTGAGGCACCATCTTCGCAGCTGAGGGTTTCTTGCTGCCAAGAGCAGGCGTTGGCTTAGTGTATGAAGAAGCAGTCAAGTCTTAAGTGGGCCAGGCACGGCCTGCCAGGAACATTGGCAATTGAATCCGAGTTTCGAAGCTCGTTGTAGCCCCAAGCACTAGGCCCCTCAAACTCAGACGGGGATTGAGGCTTCCAACCACGCCCTCCACCCCATTTCTGTCACCTCTCCTGCCAGGCGTACCTGGAAGGACTTGATCGCCACGGCTGCGGGCGAGGTGCGCTGGGATTTTTGCGGCGATGGTGCGCAGGGCTGTAGGCCCTCGCATCATTTGTGGTTTTGGGTCATGTCGTGTCCCTCATTTATGAGAAGGTTCAGCGCAAGAGAGGCAAACTTGGACTTTTGGGTCTTGGTGCTACTTGATTGGTGTGCGTGTTTGGGAACAAAGGCACAAAGGCCATGGTTTCTGATTTTGCCTTTGCGCCCGGGCTCCTTTCATCCCAGTCTAATCTGGGGCTCGCGTTCTCCTCCATCCGTTACCCACATGTGAGAGTCCCAGTGCTGATGCCCTGATCCTGAAGACATCAAACCCCGTAAAATCTCCGTTAACCTTATACATGTTCCTGGGACGCAGGGTGGCGCAAGGTGCGGGTGCTGATGCTCCCTGCATAATAATGCATGGTCGTTTTTTTTCCACGCTGGTGTGTGGTACTAAGACGGGCTGAGCAATCACATCAATGGAGGGAGCGCTTTACATCTTGATGTTGCAAAAGTCCACCGACACCCTAAAGCCTCAACCGAAGTCCCAAGACTGTCGAATTCAACATAGCCAGCGCGGTACAGGCCGCTGCAGCAATGCCACCAGCGCTGCCACCGCCGGAGACGGAGGAGCTCACTTCGAGACCAGAAAGGTTTTGATAATGTTTTTGAGGTTTTGTGAGTTTTGTATAACTGGGTTTGACAGGGTGTTGGGGCATGTCGTGCTAGAATGACAATGGGGACAAAGGGATGTTTTTGCTAGTTATATCTAGTTATGCAGACCTCCATTATGTCTGTTATCATGTGCAGCGTGGCTGCTTCGTGCTGAAAATTTCAACTATTGTTATCGTCTGCGCAGCTGCAGGAGCTTGACTCGGTTGAGTTGTGATTTTTTCCTCAGTCCTTTTTGGGACCTGCTGGTAAATCTTATGCCGTTGTCTAGGTTGCAAGGTGCATGGCATGGCTTGGACCTTGCCCGATGCACGAAGCCCGCAGCCCTAAAGTCCCCAAAGCTTAAACCCTGAACTGCTTCACTTCGCTGGGGAGGTCACGAGGGCTTGTGCAAGCGAGAAACGACCAAACGCGCCGGAACCCTATGAAGCCGAAACCTTAAGCCCGAAGCCCTGGATCCGAAACCCAAAACCTTGAAGAACCCTAAGCCCGAGCCTTACATCCTCGGACCAGGCGGCATCGGCAGCAAGCGCGGTGCTTTCGAGGGAGCCGCACCACGGCATGGCTTCTCGGCACAACGAAGTGCTGGATTTGGTGGGGCTTTGAGGTTCTTTAAAGGGCCCTCTCAGGGATACTATAAGAACTACTTAGAAGGGTGTAGCAAAAAGGCCTTGATGACTGGAACAGGATTTCGGGATGTGTTTCCGGATAGCTCCAATGGGGTTGCAAAGGCATAAGCACCGCGTAGGCTAGGCTGAAAGCCTGGAGCCACAACCACACGTCATCCCTACAAAATTTTGGCTCCGCAACTGTACTCGCTTGAAGCAAGCAGACAGCTATGGTCTGTTTGTGGGTTTGGGGGTTTGCGGCTTGGATTCAGTATTCTGGAGCTTAGGATTTGGGCTCAGCTTTAGGGTTTAACAGATCGCTAAGACCCCCGCGTGTTGGGACCCTCGGGACTAGCAGCGCCCCCATGAATTTTTGTTCCTTGGACTACAAGTTCCTCCTAAGCTTCGGGAAATCTTGCGGTTGGAGCTTCAGCGGTTTAAGCTCCAAGCACAAAGCTTCGTAGTCCTGGTCCTTGAAATCCTTGTATCCCTAAAGCCCTAAATGGGGGTTTCCGAAAATGGGGGACCCTAATCTAGTACCCTAAATTTAAGAGCCTCCGGCTCAAGCCGCCGACCCCGTAGGAGTCAGAGAAAGGGCGATAGCAGAGGGAGTAAGTCTATGCCAGCTCCGTCGCTTCCGGGACGCCCTCGCTTTTAGGGTTTGTGGGGGGGTTTAGGTTAGGGGTTTAGGGGTTGAGGGGTCGAGGGGTTTAGGGGTTTAGGGGCTTAGGGGCTTAGGCGTAGGTTAGGGGTTCTGGGTGAGGGCTCGCCAAGAAGGCGTTAGGTAGGCTCGTGGGTGAGGGTTCGCCAAGGGTCGGCGTTAGGTAGGCTAGGGGTTTGGGGTGAGGGCTCGCCAGGGGTCGGC